>VRMD01003348.1:0-11121 GCA_009872375.1 Sminthurides bifidus | reverse complement strand
GAGCAGGACGCGATCAAGCAAATGTTCTTCATCGAAAAAGACCAAGTCTTCATTACTGTTTCCAAAATTGGAGGCTCGGATCTGAAGTATGCCTTCCTCACGTCTCATGACATATTAAGCATTCATGTCTTGTGTATTTCTTCTGTCATTCGTGTACTGCAACAGGCATGAAATCGTACCCTGAAATCTGTTCCAGGTCTTTCGCAGTGGCACGTGCAATGCCCTACGGAGACAAACTCTATGAACTGGAATATCCTATAAAGAATCTAAGAAATCTGATTGCTACCTCAGATTCGTCGTTCTTAGTAGGTCCAGGTTTTGAAAAACTCAAGGATACATTGTACATTTTCAATGCTAAGACTGGGATTATGAGCCACAAGATTATTCTCAAGTACCCGAACTTCAAAGACTATTTGTCCATCTTAGCTGTACCAAAGAGAGCGACACAGGTACGTAAATGCTACCGTTTCAGCCAAAGACGATCTATGCCAACTATCTAACTAAATGCCACGAAGCCATTTTGTCACTGTTTCAAGTTTTTACCTCTTAGATCGCGCTAATTGATTCAGACAAAGGTAATATAATAGACGTGAAGACAAAAAAATTTGTCAGATCAATCCCGAAATGGGGTGGCAAATGTACCAAAGATGTGAAAATACGGACTTTACGCTCCTGGCAGAGGAGGTCTAGAATTATTAGAACTGAAGCACGGAAAGCAAGTTCGAACCTTCATTCCCAAAGTAAGGTCTTACTCGGATTACTCGGTTAACCTCTACAATACAAGCACACTAAATTCTTCATGACAAAACATTTCCTTTTGACGATGGGCTATTTCCTGTGGTCAGACAAGAACTGATTGTATGTCAATGTTGACAGGTAGCAGAAGGCGTTTTTACTATCATCACAATGTTTAATCGCACGGACGAATACGTGCTGTACTACCACAGCGGTCGAAAAACAATTCGAGTATTTAGGTAAGGCTGGAAAACTTTGAAGTCATTACATCTGACGGCTATTATTTACCCGCAACTTGTAACTTTCATTACTTACAATGAACTACTTCAACTTTAGGAAAACTATTTTATAGCTTATACTAGAGCCCAGGCTTAAATGCCAACTTTTTTTTCTTGTTCAGAACATCGGATGCGGTCTTAATCGCAAACTATCGCGTTCCAGCAGAGCTCTCTGCTATCGATACGACAGCAGACGGAAAATCCGTTGTCCTAGGAACCGTAGACGGTTGTTTAACAGTCTTAGCTATTGCAGATCCAAAGAACCCCAACACAGAGGACTACCTCAAAGGCCTACCATCTCGGGACGAAGAGGTCCGTTTTATAGTGTTTCAAACTTACATTTACCATAATTAGCGAAACTACCTTGGTGTTTAACTAACTTGTTGTTCACTCACAGGCTGCAAAGCGTTTGCAGAAGGTATGCAACCCGTTCCTTATGAAATCCGCTGCAAAGATGATTGCCTTGGCAGCAAGGGCGCAAGCTACTACTGCAGCAAACAAGAAATCAGCTCTGGAAACTTACCGTGCAGAACGAGAAAACGGCGAAGACGAGGACCCATTGTCAAGCTCGACGGAGTTTACCGAAACTCAAGGCACTAATAGTCAAGCATTCACTTTACCAGACACCGATACCGATGCGAATGACAATACTGAAAACAACACTTTGGCAGAGGTGAACGATGATGATGACGATGCTGCAACTATCGTAGAAAACAACGATGACTCTTGGACATCAGGACCTCAATGATGACGGAGAAGAAGACATGGATGAGGATTAAATAGATTTTGAAAGATGTTTTAATTCACTTGAAATTATAGGGTGCTCACTGTTTAGCTTATCATAATCGAATATGCTAGCGGAAATTATTCCAGTAATTCGTAGCTCCTCCTTTTGGAAATCGCACCTTTTATAGTCGAAACAGTAAATTCACTTATTTATACCGTAATTAGTGGTTGACAAAATGTAAAAACTTTAATTTTTAAATGTAAAATTACGAAAACTATATATTATAAGATGCACTGCTATGCTCGGAGCCAAGCGCTGGATTTAATGCATCTTTGAACGTTGAATTTTCTGTCTGTGGTCACACCGTACGAAAGTTACTCATTAGCTGCAAAGTGTCGACCACAAAGTTTCTTCACTGGACGTGCCTTTCATTTCATTCATTCTTGTCAGTGGATTTCCAATTGGGAGGGAAATAGTCTCAATCAACGTCTAATTTTAATCAGCGAAAGTTTAGTGTAGGAAATCCCATTCTAGGAAAGATTAATTAAGTTAAGATTAACCGTGTTTCAATAGTTAAAGTGTGAAAATTTTGATTCAAAGCAGGCGATAGGGACCTCTCCAATAGCCGCGAACAGCCGTTACTTTTTCGTGGTGAAATCTTGGGATTGACATTTTAATAGACAATCTTCTAGAATTTGTGGAACTTAGCTCAAATAAGATACTATCTCAAGCCACAGGTGATTTAATCACCAAAGCTCTAATTGATTTTTGCCTATCTGTCGTTGAGTTGTTGTCAATCGCGTGTTAATAAAATGATGAATCGGTCCAGGTTTGAGGTAAGAAGCAATAGTTATGATCTCATTCATGCTCATTAGATCTATAGCTGCTAGCGTGATTCTTATCCTTATCCTTATCCTGTTAAGCTGCTTCAATGTTTTTGAAGGATTACTCGTACGGAGCCCAAAATAGCAGCATGAACTTGACCCCAGGGGTAGGCGGGACGCAATACGGAAGCTATCACCATGGAAATGCCTCGTATGGAAATTATGGATCTCCTAATGTCACACAACAGGCAGGAACTGAACCGATGCACTATTCTCCTATTGGCGGACCAGGATCGCCTCCTGTCCTCGGTGGATCAGATAGAGTGACATACCTCCCGTCCTTTCTACTCGGAGAACCATCTAAATCACCTAAAGGAAAACTACGGAAAGATGTAATGACCCCTCATCTAGATCTAAGTACGATAAATAGTCCTCAAGGCATGTTCATGGATCGATCGGGTCCATCAAGTCAAACCCCTACTTATGGCCGAGTACAGTCTCCTACAACACCACCTGTTTCTAACTTGTTCAACACCACGGTAGCAAACAAAAGCTCCGCACCGGGCCCAGCTTCCACTTCTACTCCAGCTGGTAAGATTTACTGCATTCGAGTGATGGTAAAAGTAAGCTTAAAAGACTGGTTCTGCAGTTGATAATAAGTCTACATGGCTGATATTAACTTTCAGCGCCAAAAGGAGGACCTCCCAAGCATGGACTTGGGACAGGAAGCAGTGGACAAGCAACGACTCCTACAAGTAAGGGGTTGTAGCATTTATACAACAGCTAAATTTTGCATTTTCTATGAGTTTGTTCTTTTCTGTCTACGAGTTTCTGATCATGATATTATTATTGTGATTTTAGAATCGGCTGCTGGTGAAGGTATCCAAGGTAGTTGGATAACCGTGTTTGGATTTCAGCCGTCAAACCAAACTTTTGTGCTACAAACCTTTTCGACTATTGGATCTATAATTGAGTATAAAGCTGCGCCTGGTACGCTATGCTGAAAATATGTCATAGGTCTTCATATCTTGTGGTTTTGTTGCTCCGTTTCTTAACTTTCATTATTTGAACTTTTTAAGGATGTAACTGGATCCACATCAGATATTCAAGTAATGTGGAAGCTAGAAAAGCGTTGGCCAAAAACGGATCGATCATTGGAGGTAACATGATGATCGGAGTGATGAAGTACAATGCGAATGGGCCCAGCCCTTTGACGCAAACGGCTAGCAGTGCCAGCGCAGCGGTTTCTCCAGAGATTGCCGAACCCTCTCAAAAAAATCGTATTCGGCCCTTAGCTAGTGATAACTTGGTAAACCAATTGCCAGTCAGAGAAACTGGTATTCTGTCTAAAGTAACAGAGCTTTTTGGATGGTAGATATTGTATCGCTGAAATTTGCAGTTCGCCTTAGTTGCCATTTTTTGTACTAAGCTATTTCAGGACGACGCTCAATGCATATATTTGATTGCTCGGTTTTGTTGTAAATACGCGGATGAATGTGATAGGTAATAATGTTAAATGTTGACTTCCGCGTACAAAACTGAGCGTTGTGATTCGTTGTCCGTCGTCAACTATGACTGTACAAAGTCTAAAATTCTGAAACTCCATCTTCGGCTTGGAGATCGTTAAGCTAATGAATGATTCGTTGCGGAAAAGAAGTTACCGCTCTGCGTATGTAATGTATTGACGGCCTCTTTGCTTATAATAAATCAAAATGCCATTTTGAATTATTTAGTGAATTCCATGAGTAAAATTCCTATCGGCTATCTGACGAGAAGCTACAGACGTATTTTTTTCTCCAGTAATAATGAAACAAAACCTAACTGAGCGTACGTCTGGTACAAATGTTTCGAAAACACTCACGACCACTTTACTTATTTACAATTGCATACGAAACGTTAAATCATTGTGATATTCATAGGCGTACAAAAATTGCGCTATCTAAGGGCAATAGTAATCAGTTCAGCTTGTATTACAGATGATAAATATGAGGGCGTTGAATTGAAATTGAACTGCTCAATCAAAATCACCATCTTACAACACCAAAACGAACATCTGTCAACGAAAGTAAATTGCAATTAAATGCGCTACAGTTTAACCCATCCCACCTTTTCTTTCAATGAGGATCTTGGAATGCCTACCACATGGAGTAATCAACATCTTCACTTCCTGTAAAAAATAGTCCCATTCGTAATGCTTAGAATTCTGAATCAATTTTNTGGTCATGAAGACAACAATGTTTCCTCCAATGACGTACAAGCAAGCTGCACTCTTGATCTGCACGTAAATTGAACAATGTACATTTTCTCAAATCTGAACTTGCAGCAATAGAAAAATCAAAATGACACTTACAACATCTCTTCTCATTAAAACAAGCGGAAGCCCAAATGCTGACACTAGTATTCCCATCGTCAGGAAAATAGCAAGCTCTTGGCAGCTATTTGAGGGCCCCATTCCGGACGATGATGAGTATCTTCTCGCAATCAGTATTGGTATAGGGGCCAGTAAGTAGAAAATGACTTCGAAGAATGGCCACCAGCTAAATTCCATACCAAAAGCAATCCAATATTCATGCATTCAATATGTGAACTTATATATGGATTGTCAAGTTTTTCAACTCTATTCAGTTACCACCATTGACTTACCTTTGATAAATTGCACATCCGACAACAAGTAAGGTCATTCCAACTGACCCAAAAAAGGCTAACGTAATCAATCTACAAAAAGAAAGAACAAAGATAAGGAACGTCTAGATCTAAATTTTATGAAAAAGCTTCTTACTAGGTAGTCGCGCAGCATTTGACAGATGGAAAAACTTACGCTGTGGTGGCAAACGAACAGTTATTCATTGATAACGTTGGAACATGGCAGAATCATAACCGGGACAGGACCGATCCCGAAGACAGTTCCATGAAAACAAAAGTCCCAAAGTTAGTTATCACAGCGTTGACATGACATACAGCCTTGCTTCAAGCACGCTAACAAAATTCAAATCAATAATAATTATCAAAACCTGTGCATTACCTCTAAGACCCGCCATGATGATCACTGAATCTGTCCTAGAAATTCCAAAGTCTCAATTAGGTACGAATCAGATAGTTCAAGATTCACAGCCGATGTATCTTCCCACAAACCATAAAACTTTGTTCAATAGTTGATTGAAACGTTCTTACCTCCTCTCGTAACTTTGCTGCTGTAAAATAAATTCGCTGTTGCAGGATGTAGCCAAATTCTAAGTTCTTTCAATTTAGAATTCACGCTCAACTTCACCAACAACCTCGTTTAATTGTAACAATCTTCTGCGAAATCTACAAAGCAATGTAGATATAAAACGCCTGAACTTATTCTTTTCATTGAATTCAACCCGGAAACATCCTGAACGCTTTGTCCACGAAAGCTAATTATGCTAATTAGATTGAGATTACTCACAGTTAATTCACTTAATTTGGTTGTTGTCTAAAATTGTCACAAAAGACGTACGAAGAGAAAGATAGAGTCAGCTTTATTGCTTTAACATGGAAAGCACATAATGTCATATGTGAATCCTCAACTGCGGACTGCCTGTGTGCCTGAATCACCGAGGTATCAAATAGGAGCGCCAGTACGTTGCTTTAGCGTTCTACAAAAATTGTAGGTTGGCAGCTCCTCAGCTCGAGTAAGAGATCGCTCCCTACTAACATCAGTTACGGTTACATCACAATAAACACAGTGCTTTGACTTTTTGCAGGGAGTAGATCGTGAAACGTTCTAATCAATACTACAAATTGAGATTAATTTTAACTGATTTTGAACCGTCATTAAGCGGAATTAACTCGGATTCAAGCCAATGAAGAATAATAATCTCAAAGTAGAAGGCTTTAATCATATACTTCTTCAGTACAGTTCACAACCTTCAGGCAGAACGTTGCCACAATAGAGAACTGACGAACAACAATAAACGTTTGTACCCACACAGTTCACCGGCAGTTAGCAACAATAGCAACCTAAATATGCCAATGAAGCAATAAGCTTTAGAATTTAAATAAAACTTAAATAAACGCCTTACCAGCGCAATGCTTCCAGCATTAACAGTTTTCACACAGCCTTTGCTGCAATCAGTCAACTTTCACACCTCAATCCACCTCAAACGCTGATCATGGGGCCAGTGATAATTGCATCAGTTTTGTGCTTCCTTCTAGGAACAGTATCGTCTGCAGGCCCGTCAAAAACACCTAAGCCTCATAAATTTAAAATAATTCACCCTTACTTTCTCATTAAAGGTGACAATGGCGATAACACGGTGATTACCACGGAGACTTGCGAGTCTGGAGGATTTTCGCCAAACGGCGTCCAATTGAAGTCCTTTTGCGTGACGGGGATGTAATGGAATAACCGTGTTATCAAATTAAGGTGCCCCAATTCTGTGTTTGAATATACTTAAAAACGAACTTTGTTTCAGATGGATCGTCATCACACAAGTGTGCCATGGTCAATGGTCAAATGCTGACGACCCTTCCAAAGTTTTTGTGGCAGTAGGAAAGGACACATGCTTTGATGTACCAGACAACTTACGCTTGACAGTAAGGCATAATTGTCAATTGTTTTCCATTTTTTGCTAGGGCCCTTGGAATCCGAGATCACGGTTGCTTAGCAATGGCTTTTAAACCTCAAATGGTGTTGTAAACCGCTTGAACTCCGTACTGAGGTAACAACAAAGTGCTGAAAGCTGAGTTTCATTTTTTCACTCTTACAGGCTCGCCGTTTCATGCCACTCTTGCAAAACGTTTCTAACTTTGAGGGAAGTGCATTCGCCATTCCTTCAACGTTCTCTTTCTTCGTGAGACTTTGCCCTGGACGACCTACTCTCATTGAGAACATGCCTTGGATATCAGATTGGTGGATTCTGACTGTCAACTTTGATTTGTACGACAGAACGTTAAATGCCCTTGAGTTTGTCAACAGCAAACGGGATAACGCAACCAAAATCTGCTTCAAGTCAGAAACCGGAAGCATGGTTCAAATTTATTCCATGTCATCCAAAGGAGAAGTTGTCTTCGAGCCGCCCCGGGGTTCTGACGGGTGCATGCCGCGTTTCAAGAAATTGGAGCCCACCGGTTCCGTAGTCAAGCTGGGTGTATTTCAATCATGGCCTAACGAGAGTTAGCAAACTTTTTTACATAGAGTTAACCTTCTACCTTCAATTATTTTGCTTGCAAAGAACCTTATTCAAAAACAAGGGAAAATGTTTTAGGCGATTTCATCAGTGTCAACGCTTCAAGTAGTTACATCATGTCTAAAATCAATGAGACGCAGCTGATGACCCCTTTCGACACTTGTCTCCAGAACTACGTAGTTACGTTACCACAGAAACCGTACCCTATGTTCCCTTACGTGGTACCCTCTCAAGATGTCCTGAATGAGCTCATAGACGAAGAAACCAAGGAAACTGCCTACAAGTACATGGACTACAAGGTTGGGGACGGACTCATGCCAAAGCTTAACTATTCCGAGTACCAATATTTAAAGTTGAGCAACGAAATCTTCACCAAGTTTTGCTGCAGCGACTATGTCAAAAAGACCCACTTTGACATGATCAGAAGAGCATTTCGTCTTTCTGCTGTGTACTTCGATCAGTATTTCCCATACGCTGAAAAAACCGATCCGGAAATGAACAACCGGCTACTTGGCTCTCTCACAAGATGTCTTGCAAGGACAGAACCGCAAGACACGTGCATTCGAATCGTGGAGTCTGAAACTTGCCCGAAATATGTAAGTTAGTTCGTTTATGGAATACTTGATGTTCAAACAAACATTTCAAAAACAGCGTATGTCACTAGCCTGCAATTTCTAGCGGGTTCTTCTAATTCTCTTCCAGATTGTCGGAACAGTCTTTAATGAGACCTTGTACCCTTGGAAGATGCCAGGTGACGTTCAGTTTGAGCTAGGAAACCTCGACTACGTCACTGAAGTCATGTGGAAGACGGCACTGTTCACTCATTACTTGTGTGCAAATGAATTTGATTTTGCTGGAGATCATAGTGCTTTCATGACAAAGATCGAGGCTTTCTTCTCACCCCCAGTCAAATACAAATGGTAAGCTTGTGGAAGATTAACTGTAAGGACTCGTGACCATGAAAAAAATTATTTACAAGTGTCTGAAATTACAGGTCTTTTCCAAAGTCCGTGTACCTGGTGTACGAGCTTCTATTTAGCGAGATTGACCTCAAGAAGTTTTCAGAATCCTTAGACTATTGCGTAAATACGGCCTATCAGCTCTCTGAGTACAATCGCTGGTTAGCAAGACCCGATTTTGACACCTTGGTTCCAAGTACTAGGAGGTAAATTTTTAGGCAAACTTGTTCATAAAAAAAGGATGATCAATGCAATTTATCCAGAAATACGGCAAAAATTAACCTTTTCAGCAAGCGCAAATCCTTGACAAAGTCAAGGGGCAGGTCCGCGGATGCTGTCAGTCTTCCAAAATGTTCTGTAGGCCAACCTTTTGCATGCATTAGGAACCAATTTGACCCATTCGAGAAGAAGCTGGTAAGCCATTGACTTCCATTTCCTTCAAATTAGACTCCAAGTCTTGGAAAAAGGCCTTAATGTAAAGCCGACCATGAAATAAGCAACGTTTTCTTTCCTTACATTCTTAAACAGGTTGCGCAGTCCAGTACACCAACCGCATGTGTCACCTCGTACTACAAAAAGAAGCTCATTGAAGTCAGTTCACAAAAATGTATTTGACACACATTATTAATTAGTCAAGCTTTGTTCAGCATGTGGTGCTGATAAGTGAATACATTTCAGCAATTTCTACTTTCACTTGCCACAGCTTTAGTTCTAGCACTGGGAAAACTTAAGAATGCTGTGAAGCAAGTACTATTTTCACATCAATTAGCTCTCTGCATTGATTTTGACAAATAGTCTGAAGCAGGTAGAACTGCTCTTCATGAAAGCATTAGCACAGTAACGTAGGTTTCCCTTCTAAGCTCGTTGGGGTAATGAGAGACACATGAAACTGTACCAACAGCTTCATGTGGAGTCCGTCACTAAAAGGGATTTCGTTGTACCTGGACTTTGACAAGATGAACAGAAGCGATAAAAGCAAAGGAAAAAATGGCATCCATTAATGCTAAAACCATTATTTATTCTTCCTGTAATATTGTATACACCGTAAGCATACGTTGTTCTTGTCACATGTCCCATCAAAACTCAACGAATGAAATCATGCGTGCAAGTATTATTAGAAGCAATTAGAAGCAGAACGGTTCTTAACCGTAACAGGACTTATTACTAGGATTCAAGCTGGACAGGACAAAAGTTTAAGCACACTTTGACATGAACATCACCTCTGCATCGTCCATCACAACTGGCAAGGTTTTAGAAAAGAGAGGCGTTGAAAAAATTCGAAGAAGCTTTCACACAAAATAGCATCATGTTCAAATACTTTGACTCACACACCCTTCTGTCGATACCATGAAGCACCGAAAAAGTGGACCATATAGTTTTCAAATCTGTAAAATTTTGCCTGTGCAAATATTTGTGTGGTGGTTGTTTTTTCTTATTCTGCGACTCAGTATGTCAGAAGACGTGATTGAAGAAGAGCGAATTCAGAAAATTTTGCAGTGGAAGGTGGAAGAGCACGGATTTGGTGAGGATGAATTTGAAGAAAATAACGGTCCAGCTTTAAGTGACATTACTGCCTCTCGAACAGAATTACGAAACATTACAGCCGCTATTGCTGGTCTTTCCAATTTAATTCCTAAGCCTGGACAATCTCCTGTTTCCAATGCTGGTACTAAGCCCGTAGAGGTCAATGGCGACTCCGGTTCCAGCTCAAAACCCTTCAATATCAGTTCAAATGCTAGTTCTAGCGCCAAACCCTTGAATGTCAGTTCCAACACCGGTTCTAATGCAAAGCCCTTGAATGTTAGTTCCAGCTCCAATTCTAGCTTAAAGCCCTTGAATACCAGTGCCAACACCGGTTCTAGCACAAAGCCCTTGGATATCAGTGCCGATCCGGAACAAGATGAACAAGCCGCAAAAATGCAAGCACTTTTGCAACAGATTCAAGACAAGCTGAGTCAGCTAGAGAAATCCAAATTGGAGTTTGACCAGGAAAAGAACAAGTATTGCGAAAAGCACGGATTTTGCCTGGGGGTGCAAAAGCCCAAGAAACCATTTTTCAAGAAACTCAAAATACCTGAAGGCAGCACTCTCAGTTTGGACGTCCAGCTTAGCAACCCCAATGTACTGACAGGATTATTTTTCCAACCGGAAGGAATCATTCTGGACGCAGTCCTTGAGATACCGATGTGGAGTTAGTGCTTGTGCTTTGTAGCCTATAAACGTATAAACATTGAATCATGGTTCCTGTCATGCTAAATCAAAAGCTTAAAAGTTGAGGTAGTTTCCTAATGATTAGCTGCTCTGTTTGTCCGCAGTCGACCTAGCAAAATTTGCTACGTACATGTACACAAAAGACTCGGAAAATGACGCTTCCGACTCAAAAAAGCCTCCCAAACCAACCGGGCGTTCCATGAAGGCTGAGAGGTGCTACATCTACGAACAACTAGG
>VRMD01003347.1:0-11125 GCA_009872375.1 Sminthurides bifidus | reverse complement strand
AGTTATTTTATTTTGACGGCAAACGTTCCCTTTTCATGTCGTCTTTCTTGTTCCAGCTATGAAACGCAGGCTGAACGCCGTGGTTCCTTTCACCCAACTGTGCTTGAGACTCAATCGTCAAGTGTGGCTGAAAGTATGGAGACAAATGAGCGTAATCTCAGAATGGGGTGCAAGTTGTCGGTTCGTGTCAACGCGGATGTTGAATAGTTTTATCAGGAAGTAAACTTTCGCAAGTGAGTTAGTAGACGGGATTGACTCCGTTTTGTTCTTTGCACACTCCCGTTTTGTTTTTCGTCTCCTTATTGCCTCGTAGAGTACGAGGAGCCCAGACCAAAGACTGTGTTTGATTGCTACAACAGTTGCAGTATTTGAGCTGTTGAGCTTTATAATGGAGAAAAATCGGCCTGAAAGTCGACGAAGTCGGAGGAGAGTTCGAGATTACGAGACATTTGAAGTTTGCTTAGAAGGCAGTCCATGTCACAGATTCTTTCGCGTTATATAACTGAGAAGGCATTCGCACGATTAACTAGAGAAATTTAACACTTCATAAATCCTGGAGGAAGGACTAAATTATTTAGTTTGTAAATGGTGACAACAACAAGTTGTAAGGACCTAGGAGCAATTTCCTCATCAGTTGATCGCTTTGAGGAAGTGCAAGCCGACGGAAATCTTGAGGGCTGGATGGGCTCAAATTCTGGAGCAGAGCCAATCCTGACTTGTTTGAATGCATTCGCATGTGAAGTATCCACTCGCATTATGGCACGTACTTACTCTGGTATTCGCTGGAGGCTCCAGCAGGAAAGTTGGGTGAAATGAGTTGATGTAGATTATTGTGGAAGCAAGCTTGTCTCGAGGCCGTGTAATAGTGTGCCACAAAGAGGCACATGGAATCAAAGAGAAAGCACGCCTGGGCTGCGGAAATGGAAATATTGGATGCTCACGTAACGGATGTTGTAAAACTCCTGAGAGATCAGACGAAGCCTGAGCTTGAAAATAAGAGTCAGTGGGACTAGTAGCGGGACTGTCGACGTGGAGTAAAGGGAGGATTGTGCAAAATGAAAGCGGAACTTTCGTAACTCTCCTGGCAGATAAGATTTGATCAGGATTCACAGTTACTGGAACGAACTTAAAAGGATTCAATTCATTTTGAAATAGATGGGATTTCGCGTGTGGGCTGTGGCCATAGGCAACGCTGGCTTTCTGAGCGGTTCGCTGAAAGGCCACCGGCGATGACTAAAACAGGTTGGAAAAATCTGGTCAAAATGTGGATTGATTCAGCCAAGGCCTCCGTGGAAACGGTGTAAGTCGATGGAGAAAAGAGAGGATAGAATGATATCTGCCTAGGGTTTAGCTTAGCTCCTGTACTTCAACGGAGGATCGCACCAGTACCAGTCGAGTCAATTTAAGATAGAGAGGTTGAATAGATCCGGAATGGGTGCCAAAAACTGGAGAGAAAATATTGATTCTCAGTAAATATTTGTTTGAGATGCCTAGGAAAGTTTACCAAGTTTGACAACGTACTTGTTTGCTCGACGATGGCGAATGATTTGCATAATTAGCTTTAGATGGTGATGACAACTAGCTGGAGTTCGGGAATGAGCAAAATGCTATGTTGATACACTCGCTCGTAATAACCTGGATTTTGGAGTTGGATACTTTCAGATTTTCCTCATCTCGCTCTTGGAAACGAAAAACTTGTGTCATTAAAGTGTCGTCTCTCGTCCTGCTAACTCGAGCAAATTCGGCAAAAGTATTAATTCAAAATGTCTGTCTTTCTAAAGTAATATGGAAGAAATTTGTTTTTGCAAGTTTATTCTATTAGCGGAAAAAGTAATTTTCATCAAAGTTAGATTATTCAGTTTTCGAAAGAAACCGCAGGGTTTAGCTGAAAGATTCACTTCCTATAGCCAAGGCGTTAAACTGAAACAACCCTCGAAACGTATGGCATTTGTGGCTGCACAGCTGAAATAAAGTGAAAGTACTACTTCTTTCAGACTTGTTATGTACTACATTGTAAATATTTGTGCAAAACTTAGTGTACGCCTTTAGGCCAGGCCTCGAGACCGCTGTTGGTTGTCTACAGTTGGTTGCCCCCTTCGAAACTTGATGCTACACTATTGACTGCATGCGGATATGCCGTGTGAATGGACATTTTGTTTGTTGTTTGACAAATGCTTATGTAAAGTGTTATCGATACCGGAATGTAGAACTTAAGACGTTCACAATTTGTTCGTTGAAGTAACTAAGCGTGTAATATTTGTTGGTTTTTTAGCGATGTGGTGCTAACGCGGGAGACGTGCCAACTATTACGGGAGCCCACGTTTGATAATTGGCAATGGGAAGACGAAGAAATGTTAGTACTACTTCAACAAATGTACCTTGATCTGGAGCTTCCAATGAAATTTGATATAGAGATTCACATTTTACGCAACTTTCTTGTCAACGTCTATCATCATTATAATGATGTTCCTTTTCATAACTTTCGACATTGCTTTTTGCGTGACGCAAATGGTAAGCTGTTGAACCATCTTACCGTAGAAGTGTATACCCTAGAATTGTTATTGTCTTGCTTCCAATATTTTACCAAGAATTAATGAGCGATTGCTGTGCATAAAACTACGAAGCTTAGCTTTCTACCTGCTGTCAGCATACCAATTTTGTTGTGTGCAGTTCAAGTATTTTTTACGATCGATTTGTAATGGTATTATTGGAGTCTTACCATACTAGGTTGTAGAGAAGGTATGAATGTAATGTTGGAACGTTTGACTGGGACGTAGGGAATTTAATTTCGGTCGGTTGTGGTTCTAATTATAGTGTTGTCTACAACTACGAAAGGAACTTACCAAGGCACTGAAAAGTTTGAAAGGGGCAAATTGATTTGGAAACTTTGAAAGTAATTAACTTGATTTCAATTGATTTCCAGATGTTTGGCATGGTTTGTTCTGTGAACTTACCCGAACGAATCGGCGATCTGGAAGTTTTAATTTTGTTGACATCCTGTATTTGCCATGACTTGGACCACCCTGGATATAATAATATTTATCAGGTATAGTGAGAGAACATACTTATCTATTGCATCATTATCTGTAATGGTGACAAACTCTTTGATGTTTTTCACGAGGTTATGTTCAATGCGTCGTCCTCGAATTTGAAAGCCGCGATTGTAGAGGTTTCATTTGTGGTGCTTATTGTGAAAATGAGTTGGTGTAGAACCAATTAGGAGAGATTATTCGTCTGTAGAATCTTAGAGCAGATTGTGGGACCTTGACGCATTAGCTCTTAGAAGTGTCAAGCGCGCTTGGATTGTAAAGTACAGAATCACTAGGATTTTGAATCGAATAAGTGCGATTTTCGAACCTTTGATTTTTGAGGCGGATCATCAAAGACGATGAAGAGGGACGAAAAATTTAATGTTCTTTAATGCTGATCCTTATTAATTAGCCATTTGACACCCGTATCAACTGAATACAAAGTAGACTGATGTGAAATTGTATTTTGATTTTCAGATTAATGCTCAGACTGAATTAGCCCTTCGGTACAATGACATATCGCCGCTGGAAAATCATCACTGCTCTATAGCATTTAGACTTTTAGAAGACCCTGAATGTAATATTTTTAGAAACTTGCCCAGCTCTACCTACAGAAAAATTCGTGAAGGAATGATTCGATGTATATTAGCTACTGATATGGCGCGGCATAATGAAATCGTCAACCAGTTCAAGGAAATCACGCCAAACTTCGACTATTCTAACAAGGGTCATGTAAATCTGGTGAGTGGGAAGAAACCTTAATTCTTTCCTTTTGATCTGGTACATGATGACCTATTCAAATATTTCTTCAATCATTCAGCCAGTCTTTTAGTTCCTTTTATGTACAGTCAAAATCTTGTGTCTGTAGATAATCTTTAGACCAGCAAGGAAAGTAAACTTCTAAGGTTTTCGTATTTTCTAGCGATTCGATCGATCAATTTTGGATTATTCGTGCCTTGTATATTGATATTATGGCTCAAAAATTTTATTTTTACGTATTCTACTCAATGAAGTTTCCATTGTGAGGCTTGTCAAGAGCTACAGATTCAATTTCCGGCTTGCTTTGAATTTTTCACTCCTTGAAGGACTGTACTTCCAATTCTCCTTCTAATATTTTATAGTTTGTGACAACCGGATATAAAACCGAGCTAGCAATCAGAAAGCTATTGAAAATTTGAGAATGTATCAGTCATTCCTTGACTCTGAATTTACGGAATCCTTGTTGCTTTGACCTTTACGCTGACGGAATGTAAAGTATTCAAGCGTCATCTCAAACAAGTACCGTCACAGGAGATCGCATTTAGAAAACAAGGATATTCACTTAGTTTTTCTGAACCACTAAGCTTGTGTACGTAATGGTGTATGTTTTTGTACTTGCAGCTAACCATGGTTCTCATCAAGGTCGCAGATATTTCTAATGAAGCGAGGCCTATGAACGTTGCAGAGCCGTGGCTGGATTGCCTTTTAGCGGTGAGTTCTAGCACTTTTTATCACGGTCTCGTGCAGTGCAATTACTGCCGAGGATGACTATTTTATAAGCTGTAAAAAGTTAACGTGTATCTTTGAGTTATGATTTTGGAACTTAAGGGATATGAGCCTAAGTGCCCACTATGAATCGCTAGGATTGGCGTTACTCGAAATTGCAAGCAGCAAACACAGTTTGAGAGATTACCGAAGCTTTTGCAGAAACAAGGAAATGCTTTTGTGGAGAAGGTGAATTGTCGCTTGGTACAGAGAAATTACCATGATAATGGCGGCGTACCGGGAAATAAAATTAGGATGGAAGACTGCTGCAGCGAGGGTCATTGTGAAAGATGAAATCCCCTGGTGACTCATCATATTCGTGGATGGTTTTAGAAATGAAATTGAAGGTAGTTAGATGAAATGGCGAGAAGAAACAGAAAGACAGAGTTGCAAACGTGCGGAATGCGATGTGAAGGCAACGAGGGAGAAAATCATGTTGATTATCCGACTGCGGTTATGCCGCAGTAGTGTGAAAGTGCAAGGCTCTGTTCCTAGGCTCGTAAATGACTGCCATGAGTACCCGTGTATGTATTTTATTCATGATGGTATTATGTTTCTAACTACGAATTGAGTGGTAGCTGAAACTGGGAGTCACTTGGGACATGACGAATACGCCGTTTTACCCTGTACTTTTACAGTAGACTGTAAAAATTTTACGTTACAGGGATAGTCTTTCAAAGAAATGGGCGAATTCCTAGAACGCGATATCGTGTGCACTTGTAATGAACGGGAACAGAAAGACTAGTGGTTAGAGTTGATAAATTTGAGAAATTCTACCCAAGGGGCATGCAAGCATAGGGTGCTAGTCAGCAGTACGTATCAGATGAGTTGAATCTAGTAATTCAGCCCGTAATGATTTAACATACATTAAAATGTAAAAATCCAAAACGGTTTCATACAGTAAATGATTTAAATTTGCAGGAGTTTTTTCAGCAAAGTGATACGGAGAAGTTGGAAGGGCTTCCGGTTACACCTTTCATGGACCGATGATAAAATTACAAAGCCGTCTTCGCAGTGTTCATTTATTGGTTTCGTCCTCTTGCCCCTGTTCGAGGCCCTGGGGAACTTTTTCCCTGAGCTTGAGGTACTACTTGTGACTCTTAATGCAAATGAAACGAAAGTAGATTGAATATAGGGGTTTAATAAACTGTTATTGTTTTTCAGCCACTGATAATCGAGCCGGTGCGATTCGCGTTAGATTACTATAAGAAGTTGAACGAAGCTTCTCAGCAGCCAAGCAGACACAGGAAATCTACCACAGAAATTATTGGACTTAATACTCAACCATCCAACAATACCAGTCCTGGAAACGCAGGTACACCTGCTTCCGGAAGTGTAGAATCGGAGAAAGGAGCACTGTCTAACAGTCCTGCAAGAAAGCATTCTGGTTCAGCAACGGCGGCGCCTACAAAAAATGCACATCTTTCACACTTCAACTTCATCATCGTCATCCGCTAAAGTTCACATTGTTAACGAACACAGTAATCTATGTGATAACAAGGTCCCGTCCGATCCCTGCAACGTTAATCGAGTCTCAAGGTCAAATAGCGTCTCAATGCCAAGTTCAACATCGCACAGTGACAAGGTGGGCAGTTCCAATGACAAAAATGGAGAAAATCATGACCGATCTGACGGTTCCATCAACCCGATAGCCATAGCGCATCGAAGAGCATCACAACTACTTATTCGAGGATCTGGCAGCATATCAAGCTTAAAGTCAGCTTTTACAACCAGATCTGGGCCTGGTTACTTCACCTCGTTCCCCTCCTTGGAATCGGACAGTGAACGCGAGGGAGAGAGCGATGAGGATGAGGACGCCATTACCGAGGTTGCAGTTAGTGAAAAAGCCCTCAAGTTCAAAATTGCCACGGAATCGTCCTTTGATTACTCTCACGTTTCAAGCCGGAAGGGAAGTCGGGAAAACAAAAGTGAATCCTCGGGGCAGTCTGGCCTCAGCCAGCTGGCATCGAACTGTCCCAATAATAACAATTATAGTGTTGTAAAGGACGAAACAGCAAGTACACCTGGAAGGAGTCCAACACCGAAGCTTGAACTGCAAGGTGTATGTTGTGGTACCACTGCCAATACAGACATGACACTGGCGAAATTAGTTACAGCCACGGCGACAGTGGGCGTAGACAACGTCATGGGACGGAGCTCGCCAACCGCCCCGCGCTCTAATGCGAGCACACCGCAAGAGGAAAGGAAAGCTGAAGCTGGCCCTAGTACTTCAGCAAGCGGGTCGAGTGCCAAAGGAAAGGCCAAGGAATCCTTCTTTTCCAGGCTGAAATTATTTACTGATCGTCTGAGTTCTGCTGGAGATGGAACTGGTTCCGGTCATAAGGTTCAGTCTCAGGGATTGAATTACTTCAAACGAGGAGGGAAGAAGACTGCCATGGGAAGGAACAAAAGCTGTGTGGCTCATCTCGATGATCGTCCCTGTTCATCTAGCTCTGGCTCTCTCGCCGGTAGAAAGTCGAAGCATCGAGGATCTACCAGTGACCCGGAAGGCAGGGACGAATTCTTGAAAAGGCATCACACTATTCATCATACTAGCGAACATTATGCTCAGAGTGAGGGAGAGCGAGATTACAGTCGAGCTGGCCTCGCCTGACTGCTCACCCGCGCTCTCTAGCAGAGATTCTGAAGGTTACAGTCGCAAAGACACTTCATGGAAACAGTGTAGTGGTAGCTTAGATAGCATCTTATCCAAGGAAGATGCGAAGCGGTCACCTGGTCGAAGATTACAGATGCTTCCACGATTCTCATCCTTTGTTCACAAGCGAACCAGAATGGGTTTCATGCGACGCTTGTCTCCAAAAAATAGCTCAGAGCCTAAAAGCTGAAATATACTTAATATCATAGTACTTCAAAGTGGGTGTGCTGTGTTAAACCAAAACCTCTTCCTGTGTATTGTACTTATCAGACGCCTAGCTTCTTTAGGTTTTACATGTTTCAATATAAATCTGTGTTCGTTTTAAAACAGAACTGTTTTTAACCTTCTAAAAAGCTCAGTATCGAAGTACAGTGTGTTCGTTACTCTACCCTGTTTTAAATGTATAATCTTATCAATCCTCCTGTACAAGGCTGACGGCCATTTCAGTGCGGTTAATGGCACAAGTGTTAGAAATTAATCAAACCGTTTGTGTAGTCAATGCCAACTTTAAACTGGCTACATAAACTATCTTGTTGTCAACTATCATTATCTTTGGTGCTACTGTCAGTGCACTTCAAACGTTCTAGTCTGGTCGATTTAAGGATTCGCGTGACGTAGTAGCGTTAACGTACTGGCTACATAAACTATCTTGTTGTCAACTATCATTATCTTTGGTGCTACTGTCAGTGCACTTCAAACGTTCTAGTCTGGTCGATTTAAGGATTCGCGTGACGTAGTAACGTTAACGATTAGATTGTACGCAATCGCTATGCTACAACTACAGCAGCATTTGTATCCCTAGAAAACTGTAGAGTATGACTCCACAAGCGGTTCAAAGAAGAAAACAACTTTATATTATGTACTTTGACGTCAATATCATCTTCGATGGCGTATCATACGACTTAACTGTGTGTTTGTGCAACAACTCGTGATGTCCCCTACATATTTTCGAAATATTGCTGGTCAATACAACGTATATCATATTAGTATTGTATATCAAATGCTGATATANATCATCTTCGATGGCGTATCATACGACTTAACTGTGTGTTTGTGCAACAACTCGTGATGTCCCCTACATATTTTCGAAATATTGCTGGTCAATACAACGTATATCATATTAGTATATCAAATGCTGATATAACTGACACTTAGATGTAAATGTCGTGTGTTCAAAAAATTCCGGTCGAGGATTCGCAGGATTCTGTGAACAATCCATGACAATGTGTGTTACCACACCACCTCAAGTTCTCTTTGATTTTACACCAAATGACTCTTAAACTTATTTTAAAGTCGAATTAAATTGAATTTAGTTAATACTCTATCAAACACGTATCAACCTTGCCTTTATTCCCTTTTTATGTTTTCGTAAAGGTGGAGTTGGATTCTTCCGCATAAGTCAAACTAAATGGCGGCTCTAGTGATAGGGTATGCAATTGAAGATGAAATCGCATAAAAATGGCCAATTGTTGTTATCCATGGATAAATCTTGGGATGAATTTGTTTCGGTCTCAGAGGTTCTTGTAAATCGCAAACTGTGTTTCGATACAATCTCAACTGCGGTCAACTAGTGGTGGCATATATTTCTCCGCAATTCTGCCTAATTGCTGCTGCAAGGCAGTCCTGAGCTGGTTCCGTGTTCTAACATACAAGATTTTCGCCACTTCCGTCTCAATCCTGTTCTATTTTAATGCAATCAGGTGTACAGAAATGACAAACATCGTTCAAACGCAGAGAAACAAAAACAACAGCAGTTTTTAAGTCACTTACTAAACCGTAATTGAGGAAGGTAGGAACTTGATCTTCGGTCATCTCCATGGGTGTCGAAAACTGCCGGACGCCGGACGGTCCATTTCCAAAGCCATTGGCCGCGAATGCGTTACTATTGCCTTCTGCTAGTTGTCGTTTCGTCAATCTGTGTTTTGGTGAGCCTCTGTTGCCTACATGCAAATGGTCTACTGATTCAGCGAGGATTTCGTCATAATAAGGATATTCAATGTTACGTTTATGTCGTTCTTTAATGTCCCCGGGTTGCAGACCCCGAGTAGTTACGGTGAAAGCATGAACGAGTAGAAGAAATGCATTTAAGAGGTTTATGTGTCTCATGTTTTTTTGTACGTTTTTAATTACTATATGAAGCAGTTTCAAGTTCATTCCAAGAGGATTTGATTTTGACGCCGGTATTTGTGCGTCAAACTCGGCAACCTTCATCAAAAGTGCTTAGCGACGGAGAGACGAATGCTCGTGGAGCCTAGATACTCTTTGGCCGTGTTCAAAACGTACTATGGTTGAACCAATTCGCCATTTGAGCTATTTGTTCCAATAGCTCGAACCTGAGAGTGACCATACTAAAACAGAGAGCAGAGAAAGAAAATATTCGGTCTGAAGAAAATGCATACGCGGTTTGTTTTGTTTAATTCATCCAGCCCGACTTCCTGTTCCCAGCAATGTACAATCTATGATCTTAAGGAAAAGAATTTTTAATTTTAATTTTAACCACGCTAAAAGCTTATGATATGAAGTATTGACTTCTTCCAAATGGTAATGAAGGTATATAAGCAACTGAAAATAATTGGGAAAATAATTGGATAGTTGATATGAATTTCCGGAAGTTGATTTCACAACAGACAGCGATGCCAATTAATGCATTTATCGTGTCGAACCTCACGGTAATAGGTGTGTGGTTTCACAACCCCTAAATGACAGGACACGCTAGCTTCACCATCGTCAATTTGCTGATATTTTGGTGCTGCATTCTAGGCAACATGCCATATCCTACAGTATTGGTATTAAACAATGTACATTTTTGTATTGCCAAAAGCTGCAAGCTTACTTTTGCTCGTTACATTACTCTATAATCTCCAAGGAAGCAATACATGCTAATATTTTTGTTCGCTTTGTTCGTAATTGCTACACTCAACTAGCCGACGGATTATTTCCACGTAAACACCATCTTAATTCGTGGGTGTCTTCTTAGTTATTAGTAGCAGTTTCCTTTAATGACTTTGAAACCGAGAGCGGAATTCCCAAGAGAAATATAAAGCTTCACTCTAAAGGCAACCGTCAGTCGGCATGCCTTTCAACAAGGGACCCTTGTCTCCAAAGGACAAGTTGAGGAAAGCATCTGCTACCCTTGAATCATGGTTGATATCAATGAGTCGACTGGGGATTCTGCCAATTTTCTACTCGAAAGAAACAAACCAGTTCCTGTTTCCGTAACGATCAGCCATTTCTCATCCTTTTCTCCAAGTTCCGAGCCATACTTCTTTACATGTTTTCGGCGTTCTTGCTCACGCAAATATGCAGAGGTTTCTTTATCGAAGACGATGGAATTATTTGGAGAAGATCCACTCGATCCAGGTTGTTTCTCCGAGCCTTCGGCACCTTGACAGCTGCATTTGGTCACCTATTCGGCTGGAAGAAGTACGCCAGTTTTTCTCTCCTGATGAATCGAATTTTCGTCGTCCAAGACTCCATGTCAGGTTAGCATTTGCTCCAACTAATCGTACTCTATTTTTATACATTTCTCATCGCTTTCAGGGCTCAAGTTAAAGTTCATGCGGTCTTTGTCCTTTCATACAGAGGAAGCGGCTGCAACTATTCCGTCCAAGAATTACAAACGAGCGATTGTTGTCTCCAACTGGCTCTTTTATCTTGTAGCTTTGAGCCACTTGATGGAAATTTTGCGTCGGAAGAAAGTTCCCGATGCCTTGTCAGCCTTTGCTGATATGATGGCGGTAGATGGCAGGCCAAACTTGGATCTTGGAGTTAGACTTGCGCTTTTCCTTTTCCAGTTTCTAATGGTGCAAGCAGTTTTACTGCTACCCTGGAACTTTATTCTTTGTGGAACCTACTGTAACTATATCATTCAAGCCGCAGCACAAGACCTGCATGTGAATTTAAGGTAGGCTCCACC
>VRMD01003346.1:0-11126 GCA_009872375.1 Sminthurides bifidus | reverse complement strand
ACAATTTAAATCCACATCAAGACAGGAAAACACTACTGTTTGTCTTTGTCATTGGAGTGACTGAAATTGTGCATTTGCTGTAATCGATTTAATCTTTTTGAAACTCTTGTGGTCTCGTATGCCATTATTACATTTGATAGCTCACGCTTAAGGTTCGAAGAACCTGCAGTACTAAGGCGGGTTGTAGAGGGCTGATAGAACAAGTCCTCTTCGTCAATTAATTGCTTAATGTGAGTGTTCAACATTAAATTTAGACACTCGAGCTTAGCTTTCGCTTCGTAACATGAGTCAAAAAGATCAGACACTACATATGGCGTATCTTTGATAGCGTATTTGTGAAGTTGAATTCTGATGGCTGGAGGGATAATAGATTTGGCCAATTTTAATTCACTTTTAGAGAAAGGTGTTGCAAATGGGTTGACTGTTTTTGGACTTTGAGTCCAATCTGTTTTAATTCTGATTGGTAATTTTTCAAATAAGTCACGATGACTTCCAATCGAAAAGATGAAGTAGGCCATATAAGTATTTATATTGAAAGCGGGATGTAAAATTGTACGATTTTCTCCTGTGAAATCTGATTTTTCAAAGCGGAGTAAGGTAGAACCCGAGTTTTGATGGAAAGGGAGGAACTCAAGTTCAAAAGGAGAAATCAAGGCTTCACAAAACGCTATTGCTCTCAAAGTAGGTTTGGTTTTCCCATACGTAGTGACGTTCTCAGGAATGCCTTCTTCATTTATTAGAATAGCTTCCCCATTTTTTGTTTGCAAATTTGAATTTGCGTGATCGTAAACGTTTTTAAACAAAGAATGCTCTCTAAGCATGTGTTCGTAGAGGAAGCTGTTCGAGACAAAAGTTGTTGGACACAAAGCGCAGAACGGAAGGTCTTTTATCGTGTGGTTCCCTATACCATGGATTTGAAAAAAATGAGATACAGCAAGTATAGTGTCGCTGAAGGCGATATTGCAATACTTGCAAAAATAGATTGAATTTTCTGCGGGTTGTTGGAATACAGTCTGGATTGTAGTTTAAGAAAGAGAAGACTTAATCTCTAGACCATTACGTAAAGTGTAAAGGCCTGATGTCATGGTAGCTATAGCGTCCATTTCTTGAAAAAGTAGATTAAGACGTACCTTGAGTATAGCAATTCTCAAAAGAACTTAAGAATTTTGAGTCTTGTTTGAATAGTGCACTGCACAGAACTTTGTATGATGGTTAAACTGCAACTGCAGCTGGCCTTGATTGAATGGAGTGTATTTATGCATTTTTTCTGAAAATAGCGAAAGGTTTGCAATGCACAGATGTGTGCTGGCCAAAAAAGTGCATAATAATGCATTTCCTGCTGCATTCGTTTTGAAGGGAGAGTTGCTTGCAGGTTCTGTGCAATGAATTTCGAAAGAGATAGAATAGATTGGTCAAAAGAAGAGAGAGTTGTCTTGAAAGGAGGTTAATGCTTTTAAAGTTCAGTGGCCCCTAAGTTCTCTAAAGTTGAGCAAAAGTCTCATTGTGTCTTGTGCTAAATGCAAAGACATTTCTGAACGAATCTCTTCGTGCAAGTGAGGTTCTGCTAGGGGGTTGGCTTGTTCAGGCTCGTAAGGAGTACAAACTTGCCGTGTTCTTGCGGAGTGGAACAAATGATGGGCTAGGGTTGCAGCAACACATGTCATGGAGTGTATGCAATCTTTTGGAGTGAAAGGTAAAGGGATGCCATATGGATTGGTGCCAATTGCTATGTTACTGAGCTCAAGCAAAAGAGATTGTGGGACAAGTTTCGCAACTTGCGGCAATTCTGAATATGAGAGGGGAGCGATGTAGGGATTGACGTAATGATCTACAGTTCCAAATGGCCTGATTGAATGGCCAAGTTGGTCAAAAATTTCCCTATGCAAGTTTCGCCTTAAAAGATGCATGACGAAAAAGGCATCGCTTGAGGGCTTGTACTGCTCATTGATTGTGGTTGGTACGGATGATGGAATAGGATTCAAACAAATGAGGGTCTGCTGCTGATTTACACAGTATGGTTGCATAGAACAATAAAAGTGGCTCGAGAAGAGAGTTGAGAACGCCAGGCTTCGTGGGCTTGGCTGACTCTTATAGTATGTGATCGCCACTGGGAATGTTGTTGGAATTAATTTCAATTGGAGTTCCTTGTGGATGGGTTGTAAGCATTTTGAGTATGTGGTGTAAGATAATATTATGTGAGCCATGGTGTGCATAGATGTGGGCTAGAAGGTATTCAAGCGCAGAATATGCAACAGATGTATAGCCTGGGCAGGGAAAAAGGGTTGCTAAGGTGATATTACCCTTCCCATGCACTGAGTAATGATGTTCAATTAGGAGAAGCGAAGAGTTGAATAGCAAACTACATGGCGTACATGGAAAGAGAGAGGGCTCCCCTTCCTGCACTAAGAGCAGTTTTACAGTGTCGAGAGTGAGAGGGCAATTCGCCATTGGATTATTTGTTTCAAGGAGGTGAATATTGTGATGGAAATTATTGAACATGCTGACGGATAGAGAGACTTTCAGGTACTTTTGAAAGTCAAATAAAAGTTAGCTTCAAGGATTTTGCAGGAAAGTGATTGTTATAACCAAGGAGAGTGAGTCAACCTATGTAGTGATTCTATTGTGACTCACTTGAAAGGTGGTTATGCGCCAACAAATCATACAGCTTGCCTCGCTCACGTCGTACTTTAGACCGGATGGTGAGCTGCGTAGATTGCAATTCTCGTTCCTTTTGTGCAATTTGCTCTTTTAACCTAGCAGTTGTGGTCTCAGCCACATTCACTCGATACTTCAAGGATGCGATTTTCAGCTTTAACTGGGTGAGTTGGATGTCTATGCTTGGGGTCCTGTCAATGCTAAATGGCTTGTTCTTTGCTAAATCTTTTGCTTCATCCTTACAGTGGCTCAACAGGTTTGAGATGGAGCTCAAAGGAAGCAAGGAGGAAAACTTAATTGTATAATAAATATTAAACTTTTGGTAAATCCTATTAGCAATGTCTTTCTCGTCAGAGAGACCCAATCGCTCAGCCAATTGAAGCAAACTAAATGTGGCTCGATAAACAGATGTGTGATTGGATTGCTTGTACTGATTCCAATCAGCTTCTAATCGTGCTTGAACAACCGTATACGGTAATAAGCCGTTGCTCTATTGTCTTGAGCTGTTCCTCAAATTGGTTTGGGCGTGTAAGCTTGGCATAAAGCCGATGGTAAGGAAAATACACAGCTGGCACTCGACCGAGTCGTGAATGTAATGTTGAAATCTTCTGCTGGGCAGTTAACGACTTGGTCTCTTCATGGAAAGCTTTAAAGAATCGCACTATTGCGGTTGAATCTGACCCTGGCTCGAAGTATGACAGCGTCAGGGGGAGGTTTTATGCTTTTTACTCAAACCTATTTACTTTCAACCTGTGTACAGCTCGTCTGTACTTGGTATTGAGCTTGTCAAACACCTCCCGAGATACAAAGCTTTCCCCTAACTAATTCACTGTGGATATTGTGGTGGAACTAGAGGGGGGTTGTTCTTTTGAAGGAGAAGGAACTAATCCTACTGCACTGACTAAAGGAACTGATGCTGAAGATGGATGTGAAAACGGATAGTTAGGAAAACTTAGATTCTCACTGTGCCAGTCGACAAATTCCCGTAGTTGCTCTAACGTACTCATGTTTCTCAAACGTGCTAAAAGGAAAAGTTGATCAGACAAGTTGATGGAGAATTGACTGCGGATCAAGTTCTGCTATCCTGCCGATAAAACTGGCTTGGAGTACGAACGAGTCTAAACACGAGAAATCTGACGATTTCAACTGGTAGAATAAAGCTTGGAGTTTATATTTAGGAAAATTAAATAAGAACTTTTGATTGAGTAGGGTTTTACAGTTCTCCCACGCCTGCTTTGCAGTTAACCTAGTTTCGACTCCGTCTATAGTCTCTACCCAGAAGCCTTCCTTATTTAAACGAAAGTACAGATCGAGGGGTGGTCTCAAATAATTCACTATCGGACCTAATTTAGCTTCGGGAGTTAATAGACAGAACGTGGTTTCAAATCGCCCCAAATAATCTGTGAATGAATAGTATTGGTGGTGAAGTTTAGGATCAAAGACTTCAAGAGTTTTCTCCATTTAGTCTGGTTAAAACGATAAGGGTTTGTTTTCAAAATGTGTCTCAAAAGGCGCCTATCCCTCGGGTATGAATTATTCTGGATGCTCCGACACGAAATAACAAGAGACTGGTATTGCCACAAGCTATTGCATAAGGCAATGGCTAACAGAGGCGTATAGGTATTTATCGGAAAGTGCTAATTCATGGACTAAAAGGTACTTTTGGTGGAATCTAATTCCGCCAGACTTCAGATGAAACTCGAGTAATAGAATTTGATCAAGGCTTTATGAAAGCGAGTCTCATTCTACTACCCTGGGGAATGAGCTCCAGAGTGAAGTGAGGAGAAAAATTTTTCAATTCAACACCTTACCTTGAAAGTCGAGAACGTACTGGCCCTAGCTAACGGACTGTTGGCCTCAACAGGGTTAAAGCAAGTAGGGAATGCCCGTTACCTCATTCTTGTGTCGGAGCACCACAGAAGGGACCCTACGGGAGGCTAAGAGACGGGTTTAGCCTGCCATCCTGAGTTTTGGAAAAACTCAGGAAAAATTAGGGTGAGCTCGTAGATTTGGAACGAGCTAAGGGACCCGTAGACTGGGGTTTAGATTTTTAAATCGGCACTTGACTGAATTATTTTTGAAAATTTATCACTCCGGGAACGTTACCAGTTCGCTAAACAACGCTGCCGCCAAGTAACGCCGGGGAAGTGACGTGTGTTGTGGCTAAATGAAAGAAGGGAATGTTCCCTTTTTCTGACTGTGGCTATGTTGGATATGGCTAAGAGGGACACGCCACTGCCGGTCGCTGTGGTACGTAAGGCCGCGTTTGGCTAAGGTAAATGTGCCGAACAGAAATCTTCTAAGTGAGAGAGACTGAGACGGGGGAAAATGAGATTCCTTTCGAATCAGAATAAGTTTACTTTATTGAAAGAGAGTGGTGGTTAATTCTACAAGTTTTACAGAGCCAGAAGGGCGGTAATGACGGTTGTTGCGCTAATCAGGGCTAGATTGGAAGGCCCGGAACTGCAGTTTTCCAGTCGTATTTATACCCCTGGAAAACCTGCAGTTAGGTAACAAACTGCGCATTTAGCAGCTCAAGGTGACCCACACAAGGCTACTAATCATGAGTTGGCCTCGTGATTCATTGTTGGGAAAATCCAATGAGTAATCTTGCAGGTAGCTGAGAGGGATCGCTTCTCGATCGTTCCATGGGGGATGATTTTTGGGTTGCAGGAGTGAGTGCTTGAGATTGAAGATGTAGGAATGATAATAGCTATGTTACACTGTCTAGGGTAGGTAGGTGCCTGCATCAGCAGACACATGGTTGTGTAACTCTTGATTCATAAGTTGATAGGGTAGACTAGTGTGAATAGGAAAATAGCGGGTAAGCATAGATTAAGGAAAACCAAGTGCGCAAAAAGCAAGTTGAAATTATATAATTTGAATTAACGGATAAAAATGTAAGGTGGATACGATTTAGTATTCCCTCGTGAGTTGGAATTGGTCACAAAAGTATCAAGTGTGGAGAAAAAAATATCCTTTCGAGTTTCGTTTATTGGCATTTTCTGGCAAAGTTGTATTTTATTTTCATAATTTCGATTCCCAGATCCGGCATATAACCCAGGGACTGCGTTTAGCTAACCCTGGATCTAGCCTTGCTTTAGAGCAGGCTTAGAGCCGATCTAGAATTCAGAGGGAACAGAGTGAGGGCTTCGGCCTGTAGTGAATGACACTCAGCTAGTGAAAAATACTCAGGAGGCAGGATATTAAGTAAGTCATACTTGTTGCAGTATTGTAAAAACTTCTTCACCAAAAGTCATCATATCCTTTGGCAAAAGCTGATGTTTTTTTACGAACAAGAAGCTTCCTATCCCCAACTCTCAACACTGGCTTATCTATACTGTGTAACTACCTATTACCATATAAGTTTTTATACACATGCGCAAGGTTCTCTTCGTTTACTTGATTCGGAGCCATTTTTATACTTCTATGGTACGTATTATTGTATGACGCATAAAAGTCATCTGAATGTTTGACAAAATGTTTACGTTTATTTTATTTCATCCATTTTGAAATGCGGCGCATCATTGTTTGATTGAAAATTTCAATTAGACCGGCTTTGATGGTAGACCACGTAAAGAAATGTTTGACTCCAAGTTCTCTGAACAAGGATTGTTTGTTCTTGGAGAGAAACTCGTTTCCTTGATCAGTTTGACAACGCTTTGGAATAAATCCGAATTTTTCAAATAATTTTACCAACGCTTCTCGGCATGTTTCGCCACGCTTATTTGACGTTGGGATTAGATAGCCACGCAAAGGGAAACCATCTACGGCAGAAAGGAGATAACGCTTCTTGTAATTGTACCTTGACTACTTTTGAATGCCAATTAGATCGGCGATAATTTGATCTTTCCAAGCAGGTATGTACACTGCCCGACGCTGAAAAGTCTTTCGAATTGGCTTATGGAGTTCTTTAACTTTGACAACTCGGTTTCTACCGCATTTGATGAATGTTTCCGATTACTCTTTGCAAATTTTGAAACACGTGTAAAAGCGCTTGCATGCCTGGTCGAAAAAAGTTTTTAGAAGCTGTTTTTCCATCTTTCCAGTGATGGTGCAAGGAACAACAGTAGAATCTCGCGTAGAATCTCAAAAAGTACGTCGGTGTATGCTCTGTTTGCGGATGCTTGAATAATATTTATGCACACAGCGATACAACACATATAACAGCTGTGATTTCCAATTCCCGACGCATCAGAATGTGCAAAGTTTACCATGAGATTTTCCTTGGGTATTCTGATCAAATGCGTTTATGGATATAAAAGGCATGAGCACTCTCATAAAGGTATTCATTACCTGGTGGCAACCAGCCGGTGGCCAAAACAAAAAGCCTCCAAAAGCTTTAAAGCACATTTAAGCACATAAAATACTTGGACAAGTGTAAACCCGGCATTAGGAAAGTCTTGCTGAAACATTCCACTACCATTGTACTTCGGGCGCTTCAAGAATATATATGGAATTTATTGTATGGACAAAATGCAAGGAGAAAAAAAACTGAAGAAACGTAAGACAGTGCTCCAAAACTCCCGCCAAAAAAAGTGTGGCGCTGCTTTCCTACCACTTGTACTTGACACCGTTTTGCCTGCCCTTTACAATCTATTGCAGCGAAAATGAAGAAAATGAGACTAATCTCATGACTACCAGCTCTTGAAACAGCTAAAAGATGAAAAGGATAAACCTAATGTGCCCTTATCACAGTTTACCCAAGTCCCGCCAGACAACAGGCTCATTCAAACAATAATGCGTGACTCAGTATAAAAAAAAATTGGAAGAAGATGCAAAGCCTGTTCTGGTAAAGGATAAAACCATAGATTCCGCCCTGAAGGACCTGAAACAAAATAAAACCCAGGTCGGCATACAATATAGGCCAATGCACTGTAAATTTCTGTTGTATTCTTAATATACTGTAGTCCTTATACTTAACTGTTTTGTCTGAATACAATTCGATGCATCTGCTGGTGCCGCTCCAAATTTAATTCAATTTTTAAATTCCCATAAGTAGACGGACCTACCCCACCACCACGTGTTTGAGCAATATGAGATCCGTACAGACAGTACAGTTTTAAATACTCGTCGTCAGAATACGGTAAGCCATTTTCTGGATCACCTACAAAATTGAGCATTGAACAGTAACCTGCCATGTACATATCACCAGCAAAAGTAAGATCAATCAGATTCGAAACTGGATGTCCCTTACAATATATATTATGTATTTCAGAGACTGATGTTTAAATGACAATCAATTTTCACTTATGGCCCCTGTGTATTGTGAAGATTTAACTATGCCGATTCATACTTGGGATTTCATCATTGTAAATTTCAGTTGCACTATTTACCATAATCAGAAAAGTTTTGACTTCACTCCGTAAGAAAGGATACAGGATTGGACCGCTGTGCAACTTTGATAATATTGGTAAGAGTACGCTGTCCAAAATTGTGTACAATTAGTTTTGCTGTCTTGATATACAATAATACGGCTTAACTGCATTTTTTACAGCGTCCTGGTACATGTACAACTCTCTTGGAGTCCGATAAAAAGTCAGGCGGATATCTTGGCCGGGTATGAAATAACGCCTTTGACGGAAAAGGTCAATCATGGGTTGAAATTGAAACAACAGTTCAAATTCTCCAATAGAAAGTGCTTTTCTATTATCGTGACCATCGCTTATGTCTGCGCTATAGTTCCGATCAGTTTCTTTGCAAAATCCTGTTGAAGCTGCTACTGTCTCCAGGTAGTCTTTGCTGAAACCGAGGCTTTGAAATGGTGATCCGTTTTTCCTAGTCTTACAACCGTATCATTTATGTGTAATTCCAGTTTGCTCCACAACGTCTCGCCAACATTATTGGCTAAGATGGCTGTAATGCTAGAGTTAACATGAGCGGCGTTAGTACCTCCAGTTCTGACATCCTTATCTAATACTTCACATTCTAAATATAACTGGATCACGTTTAAAGCTACAAAATACTGATCACTCCCTTTTATATTGAATTTCACCGGACATTCGCATCCCCTGTCGAACTTAGAGGATATTGCTCACTAATTACAGAAGAGGTTTGAGTCAAGTCAAACGCTTCCGTTCCAAACAAGTTAAGACTACTATTCACATACGTGAAAGGCAACTCAGCACTGCCTGGCCACTCGGTTGCCGTTAACGTTTTCTACTCATATATGACCTAAAACGTTACTCTTAAATCGAATCACACAGAGCTTTTTACAAGATTTTGGCCCGTTTCCTTCCACCCTTCTGATTCTTTGCTGGTTTTCGAACCCTCTTTGTATGCTTCTTCGTCTTTTGGCGTCTTGAACGTCCAGAACCAGACTGGCAAGCAATTTTCCGATCCATTGACTTTAATGCAGACACTCCTCGATCCTTTGCGGCTTCTTTAATGTTTTTACCTTCCACTATATCTTGCACAAAAAATTTAGTGGCACTTGTAGTATGGGGCACAACATACGTCTTTGCTAACGGTAATAACTTTCTGTCCACGGCCGCCAAAAAACTTGTTAATGCCCCGCTACCTCTCTGTCGGCGTAAACCACGGAACAGTTAAGCTTGTGGATAGCCACTGCCCAGTTGCACGGGAGGTACTAAATAATAAGTGTTAACCCCCACAATTTGCAACTATTATAGATTGGATTCTGCCAACAATATTAGTACAATCAAACATCACATTTAAACATTACACAAGACTCATCTTTCGGGTACCGGTTGTGGCGGGACAAAATCAGCTCTTGCATGCGGTCCAAGAAGCTCGTCTTAATCACTTACATCTAAGGTCGTAATACGCGATTACATGAAAAACATAAGCGCTTCAACGTTGCATGGTTCACAAGCAAATGGAAAAAAGTTGGGTGGACCGTCGTACAAAAGTTCAGGAGGCATGTAATAAAAATTAGTTTTGACACTCATTTTCTATGATAAACGCGAATACACCTTCACAAAAGCACTGACGAAAAAAGATAAAACGGTAGAATGTGAATCGAGACTGATAGACTCAGACAATAAACAAACAAACAGCATAATACATGTAAAGTATCCAAGGCCTCGATTAAAACTAACTGATAACATTTCCATTCCTAACCATTACAAACGACTTAAAAATCAAAAATTGACTGTGTTAGACACTAGCCGATCACTACCCGTGAACCCAGTTTCTCTTCGGGATCTTTGCGCACAAACTAACTGGATTTAGACGCAGTTTAGGTTTTACTAGTTTCTTAGTTAGCCGCATTGATTAATCACATAGAAAAACCACGCTTTTCAATTTATTTCCAATTCATGAACCATAGCGCTACTCAGTTACGTCCTTCTTACGCGACTTTACACCCATCTGAAGAGCATGCACAGCAGTAACCACGATGAACTTAACTAAGTTTCAGGCACGTGCATAATAAACGTATGATGACACGCATTACCTCTTCATGAAAAGCTTTTAATAGTACTCATGGAATGCAACCAGCTCGCGCTCGAAACAGAATTACGCTAAACTTGTTCATGTACATACTAGACTAAACGAATAAATGTGCTGTTCTCAACATTACACCCACCTTAAATTAGCGAAGTTAATTTTACCTGAGACAATAGCAATTAGTAATTTAGACTTGAATTTAGTACATCTTTCGTGACAGAAACAGTTGATTAAAACTATCAACCAGAAACTTTTAGCTTAAATAACTATAAAATTTTAGCAAACTTGACATAGACATAACTGAAAATACTTTTGTAAGCAGTGAGTAATCACTTCCATCAGAACCTTAAATATTCACGTTCATCACGGTCTGCGGACGACTCGTCCTCTTCTGGTGGAAATATTCGGGACCTCTTCCTCAGAAGGTTCTTCCGGTTCTGGTCCATCAGATAGAGCGGGCTCCTCTTCGATTGAATCTTGAATCTCATCAACTTCATGAACATCTTTGGTCTTCAGCTTACTCTCCAGGCAGTATAACTTTTGCACGGGCCGTACAAATACACCTGATGATGTCTTCACTTTGGCTACACAATTTTTCCTGTCCCGACCAGGAAAAAAGTTCAACGATAACTCCCATTGGCCAAAAAATACGTTTTTTATCTTCATCACCAATTATTTCGAGATCTCCAACTTTCGCTAAACGCTTGCCTTTATCATTGGCAACTTGTTTCAGTACTCCCAAGTACTCGGAGCGGAATCTCGAGCGAAATTCTTCCAGCAACTTCTGCTGGTAGCGATAGCGACCTCTGAGCACACAACTCCTTCAGGTCAGGCAATCCTCTTGACACCAAATCCTTCATGAAACGTTTCAGCGTCAACGGTAACAGCTCTCCAGGATCTTCACTTATGTAGGTCAGAGGGCGAGAGTTGATGACATCTTCAACCTCGACAAAAATCGTGGCCAGCTCCTCGTAGTCCACAGATTTCTTACCTAGGATTCGGATAAGCAATCCTTTCAGGACGCGGACCATGCGCTCCCAAAATCCTCCCCACCAAGGAGC
>VRMD01003345.1:0-11128 GCA_009872375.1 Sminthurides bifidus | reverse complement strand
TCGCTGTAATCAACATTGGTTGTGGGTTATCTCTAAATCCGAAAAAGTTCTGGCTGTAATCGTTTAAGAAAATCACTGGGCAATTTCACTTTAAAAAGAAAACTCTGGCGCTTTGAGTAGTCACAATCAAGCAATAATAATCAGAAAATAGTTCCACCATCAATCGAAGCTAGGTGGTTTAGCTTCTGATTCGTTTTTCCATGCCATTACCACATGCGGATTTCATGAGTTTAATGGATTGGTTATGTGACCATTTGCCAATGTAGTGGCGCTGACGACAGGAGAATTTCTGTTTACGCCACCTGACTACATTGAAACGTTGAAAGACAAATTTTGTAAGGCAAGAGGAATTTCAATTTCAGCTTCTGCAGTAGTACACGTGCGAGCTTTGTCGACATTGAAGAAATACAATTTTAAATTGTATAACAGGCTTTTATTTGACAAACGGTATTCAGCTAGTTTACAACGCTTGTAAATGACACACATTCAGAAGCATAGAGCTTCACAGTTGCTTGGAGACCACTTTCACTAATAAAGCAGTTGCGGATGTCTGAAAGGGAACACTGAACTGTCAATAAAGAATAAATTAATATGACTCTACTAATGGAAAAGGAAGCATTTTTTTTCTTCGTGAGGGTAATTTTGCACACGCCGATGCGATGTTGCTGGCTATTACTATTAGCTAATTTTGGTCCGTAATTAGTTACTAACTACTGTATCATTAGCGAAGCCCGTAATCCCAGAGAACTTGGCTTTTCCATGCAGCCAATGCCGTGCAGTATGGCGTGTCTTCTACTTAATTGAGCTTTTAGTCATTCTACTTGGAGCTTAGGGTATCTAATCTAAAATCTAGTGTCCAGATGTCTTGAATACAGTAAATCCATGTTTTAGTTAGTGCACTACTTCGGTCACTTCATTGATAAGGCAAAAGAAAACACTTATGCTCACTTGTACAACAAGATAATGGCTCAGCTTGTCTTCTCATCTAATTTTGTACGGTAAAGCTTAGCCCGAAGGCAGATTTGTTGACAAGGGAAGCCCAATTTCTCTGTCTCTGTTACCAGACAGGGCCTACATTTTCATTCGGGCTCTTTAGGTCTGTAACATGAAATATCCAGTCTTGAAAATAGTCCGTCAGTAGTGATAACGTCCTTGAGTGGAGGGAAGTGCGACGGATTCCGGAAAATTCAGACTCTTTTTTTTTCCGACGTCGCTTTGGAAATCACTGACATTAAAGATAGGCTCGCCAATTTTAATTAAACTCTTTGTTGAATGGAGACATCCAGTGAAAATTTAATCGATTTCATTCTTTTGACAAGATGTATCGCAGTATGAGTTCATGTAGACTTTGCGCATTCTTTGTGTCTTTCCTACATCTGACGGTGCTGAATCCAAGGAATGTCGGAGGGTTTAGAGTTTTTGTCAAGTAACAAAATTTTCGCATATCTGACCAACAAAGTGGAAAGCGGTTCACCATGTGGCAGTCAGCCTGCGTGCTACCTGGACTTCATTAGTCGAATCCATGCCTTCAGAGGAGAGTACCAAGACTTAACTTTGAAAACCATTGCGACTGCGCCAAAGCTAAAGGTAATTGATCAATGACTGTATGTTATAGTTCATTAGGACAGCAGAGGGGATAAACAGTTTCATGCTTACGTGACTGTGGTGGAAATGGCAATTATCAATTTGGCGTTTGTAAACCATAATTAGTGCATTAAAAGTTAATGCATAATTTGCAGCTACCGGACGATCAGTTGCAAACGGTGATGATGATCTTGAACAAAACGGGTCCGGAACAAACTTCCGTTGTAAGATGTTCTCCTGTACTACCATTTGCATTTGTCGGTGACGCGTGGCTCAGCCAGACTGCTGACTTGCAATTAATGGCCATCAAATATTTGTAGTTATAACCTTTTCACAGCCTGAAAAAATCGTTCAAGCGGGTTATCCTGTGGAATCTCATAAGATACTGACGGAAGATGGCTACATTTTGACTTACTTCCGGATTCCTTTTGGGAGAAATGAAACAAGACCGTTGGGGAAAAAAGTTCCGGTTCTCATTCACCATGGCTTGTTTGGTCATAGTGGTTTTTGGACGGCTCACGATCAGGAAAAAAACTTTCGTAAGTTCCCTGCATTTAGATTCCTTGACAGTTCTGTTAATTTCCTTATGTAAAAATTGATCGAGTTAAATGAGCTAGCAATCTCGTCGAATCGAATCATTACCAAAATTTTGTTTCATCATTCCAGCATATATGCTTGCCGACCTTGGCTACGACGTGTGGTTAGCTAATTGCCGAGGCACCTTAGTTTCACAAGTACACACAAACCATCCAACCGAAAGCCCCGAGTTTTGGAATTTCAGGTAATGATTTGCCCCTACTTTTTGATTGATAGCAAAACAAGTTTGGGCATTTTAGTACCGACTGTTAAATGCCTCTCGATTTTTTTGCAGTTACGACGAAATTGGTCGCTACGATCTACCCGCAGCCATAGACTACATTTTAGCAAAGACTGTAAAGAAAAAGCTTGTTTACGTCGGTCATTCCATGGGCACAAGCGTTTTCTTCGTCGCCATGTCTGAAAGGCCAGAGTATAACCGGAAGATCCATCTCATGGTGGCACTAGCACCGGTTGCTTACGTGCACCATGCCAAAAGTCTTGCCACCATGATGGCACCCATGGGTTTGATCCCAATGGTGCATCAGCAATACGTGAGTTGGCTAAAGCGTTACTTGAAAATTTCTTTCCCATGCAACATAGTCGACTTTGAAGTAGAGAATGAAGGATTGAATTAAGAATGAAGCACTACTTTAAGTTTTGAAAGTTTCACTGTTTATCTTTGCTGTAGTACGCCCTGAAGGTTAACGAAGCTGGAGATCTATTTCGAAAATTTGCTTACTTCCTCTGCGATGCGAATTCATCCTACCGTTGATATTTGTGCAAGCCTGTATTTCCTCATGTACGGCTTCAGTTACAATCAAACTGATTTCGTAAGTAATTGCACATAATTTATTTTCACCTCCTGCAAAGTGAGCACAAAGAAACTAAGGTGACATTAACAAATTGTAGCTCAGGTTAGCAAAATTTCTTAATGACGGCTTCAATCCCACCTCAATCAAAATATCACAGCACTTTGCCCAAGGATTCATTTGGAAGGACTTTCTGCAAATGAACGAAGGAGTTACCAAAAACTGCAAGCGATATGGAAGTTGCACACCTCCTCGTTACGACATTACGAAAATCACAACCAAGACGGCCCTTTTTTACGCCGATAACGATCAACTCGCATCGACAACGGTAAGACTAACAACATGCTTCTTCTTCTCTCGAGGGCGATTAGGTGCAAACCATGTTTGAAAGTCCGATGCTTCATCACCAATAGTTTATGAGCCTTGTTTATACATTTCTTCCCTTCAGGACGTGAAGCGGCTCTGCGTAGAACTGCCAAACGTTTTAACATGCTCAGAAGTGGATTTTCCCGACTGGAACCATATGGACTTTGTAATGGCGAGGGATGTTAATGAGCTACTATTTTATAAGGTCGTAGACTTTATTCGAGAACATTCTTTAGATTGAAGCCACTGAAGTGGTTCCTTTCCTGAGCCCCGAGGTAAAATAACGACAGGTGGGCGTATCAACGCCCTATCAATTTTCCCTATTGGAGCAAAAGTAGTTCCGTATTGGGATAGAACTTGAAGAATGATTGGTAATTTTTTGTATTTTTATCAACGAGAATAAAGTTTCTTTTAACAACGATGCCGAAACTCTTTGCTTGAGTATCGCCTCAAAATGTCCAAATTATACATGTTTTATGCAAGAGGAAATTAGAAATTAAGGGCATGCATATACTGAGAGCCAAAGTAGTGCAAGGGACAAAACCTGTCAGGACATTGATCATTATTCATGTAAACTATCAGTATCAGCGATCAATTTTTACCGAAGATAAAAATCTGTCCTTTGAACACTGTCTAAGAGCTTTCAAGCAATTAAATCATTCAAAATTCATTGAATTTCAGATGAAATGTCCCTGACAGATCTGATGCGCCTGTCTGATAGCAAAACTATGCTCACATAACGGCAGCACTGGAAGAAACCCAAAGTTATACATACAAGTGCCCTTTTGAGTTTTTAAAGTTTTCGGTCTATCGCCTTCTACATGTCAAATGAGGAATGGCATATCATTTCATCCTATATGGTTTCCGATCCTATGCTTATGAAACTTAGTTAGAAATGTGACAAACACGCCCTGATGATAGCACTGGCGAATCAGCGAACTTGAAAGAACAAATAGTTTAACAATGTATTTCACAGGCAATGGTTCAGTCGAATCTCTTTGCCAAATCAGCATTTCTTGAGTCATGCTACATAACGGGACTTGCATAGGTTATTACTGGTATATTTCGCACGAATAAAACCGTTTTATTCAAACGTGTAGCCGGCATTCTTACCAGAAGTCGTAGAAACGCTCCATGGGCAGTGCAAATGAGTAACAATTTTTCAATGGGTACAGACACTCAAATTCATGAAAAATTTTGAGATTAAATGTATTTTTGGGTCCTTGTGCTTCAGGTCATGAAGCAGAGAGTATACGTAGTGACAATTTACCACACGTGTTAAAATGTTCAAGAACATTTTTTGCGAAAAAAGCTACGTGCGGAAGAACGTCGCCATTATAAAAATCTGGTCCGACTTGGCCTTTTTACCCCTCGAGGTGGATGTGGACCATGGACAATTCACCTTCACCACGAAGCGGTGGAAACTCAACCTATGGAAATTCACATTCGCTTTGGAGATGTTGAACTTTCTCTTCGTTTTGTTCACCATGCTTCTCACATTTGTTGATTCACAATACTTCAAGATTCAGAACGTAGGCATTCATCACATGAAGGTGGTTGCTCACGGCGTGAATCTCCTGAGTAGCTACGAATGCTTCTTTGCAAATCCTGGACTTTTCGTATCTGTCATGAATGAGCTCCATAACGGTACCTTGACACAAAGGAAGCAGCCATTGACACTGCAAAAGATCCTGCTTGTTGCCCAGCCGCTGCTATTCGAAGCAGTGTGGTTCGCCATTGCATTGATACTTGCTGCCGACTGTTCCCGACCCATGATTCTTTACTTTGCAATCAGCCGAGGGGACGGAAACTGCTGGACAGAGGTCAATTGGATAGCATACGGGCCGCTGTCCCTACTCGAGCTTTTCATGGTGCATAGATTCACTGTCGTCGCGATTTGCCTCTACATGCATTTACATGCTTTTGAACGATGGAATAATGGATTGGAGAATGACCTGGAAAGCGTTCGCAGGTTAGAAGCTCTTCGACGCAATGTTTGGATACTTTCGTTTATGTGCTTACTTCTACTGTTTGAATTCCAGACTTGTGTCCAACGGCTGCTCACTCTGGGGAAAGTCTCACGTCTGGTATATGAAGTGTCGGAAACTGCAGCTCCTCCTCGCCCAGTTCAATCATGTGAACAAGTTCATCGTCTTCGGTATCAAGCAAATGTTCCTCACGACGCTGATTGTTTCCGCTTCAGCGGCCATTGCCCGCTTCGGAGATCATGTACCGTCAGGTTTGCTTCACGCCTACTTGGTTTGGAACGCTCTGACCTTCTTCCCTGTGGTGTACGACAAAGCTTTCTGCGTTCCAGTGAAGATGGAGCGGCTCAAGCGCAGCGTTCTTGCAGCATCAGCGCCGGAAGACTTGCAACTTACGAAACGAAGTCTAGCGTCGGTTCGGGTAACAGGTGTGCAGGTAGGGAGCTTTAACGTCATGGAGAGAATGTCTACGCTGATCTACATAGACTTTGCTGCCACTTCAGTAACGTCATTGCTGCTTACATTCAGATTGAAATAATGAATTAGTGAGTTGACATTGTAATCTGCAAGGACCAAGGGCAATGAAGGGCCCTTCAGGTCTTGTAGCCCTTAGTAGTTTAAAGCGTAGCTTTACTTTACTGCTAGTATTCGTTGAGCAATAAACGAAAGTAGTTCCGATACAATACCAGAACGTATGTGGGCAAGAACGTAGAAGTTTCAGCAGTTTAGCTTAAACCAGTATCGTAATCACCGGTCCTAATTGTCTTGTCGTTCCCACTGCAAAATACGAGACCTAGGGAAATGTGGAAGTTGCGATGGTTAGATTCCACACGTGGCAATAAATTCCTCCGTCATGAACACGCCACAAGACGTTGACCCATGAAAACTCACTGACGCAAACCTATGAACCGAATCTTCTACCTGGGAACAAGATCTGGCGAAATTGCGAAAAATCCCATTCTGACAAAACAGGATTTTCGTGTCTTGTCTTAAAAAATGATCCATGATTCCATTCCATCTTATATTCTCTGAAGTTGTTGCTATGAGAGAAAATTCTATCACCATATCGTTGCCCACCAGCTCGAAGCAAGGGCAAAGGGCTGTGTCAATGACAATGAGTGCTTAATGAGAGTAAGGCCATCGCAATGACGTATGTGTATCACCCTGTCATTTAACAAATTCACTTTTCCTTTCATTCATTCTTGTGTGAACAGTATTTGACTTCAGCAATGCCCCGCTGCAACGCTTAAGGGGCACGTACAGAATAAAACACCTAACACCTGTCTTTTACCAATTATCAACGACCATCAGCATTGACACAACGGGACTTGTCATAAAGCGTACTACAATAGTGGCAAAAGACTACTCCCCTCATTAATTACACCGTGTTTCCACAAATACATACGTTCAATTGTGCATTCTGATCAGTCCAAGTCAGTTACACGTACCAGAATCAGAATGCTTCAGTTTTCCCCAGCAACATAGATTCATTAGGACTACCATTAAGAGATTATAACTACCTTGCAGGAACCCGAAGGTTAATTTTTTACAGGACTTGACTTTGTAGAGCAAGTTCGACATGTCCCATCTTTTGCTGCAAGACATTTAAATTCAAAACTACAGAAATCAAAAGTTAGCGATCTTGACTGTGAAATATTACGTGTCTTGTTCCTCACATCTCGCCCAGCAATACCTCCTCATGAAGTCTCATCGTCCATAATGATACCTTGAGTCCATGTATTGCTATTGAGGCATTGAGGCATAGTAACCTGGTGTGCATGGGAACAAGAATCTTACTTGTCAATCCACTTTTTTCACCTGTCGCGGAATGCATATGTACTTGATATTAATTAGTTGTTCTTGTCAACAGAAACTATTGTACAAATGTGATCTTTAAGTAGGTATGAGCATATGGACGATTCGCTCATTTGCAAACCAATGGCACGGAATTTGACTTGAATCATCACAGCTTCACCGAGCAGGAGCAATTCCAATAGTATTATAATGATCAGGGATCAATCGTCATTACTAATGGCGTACCTGGTGAGCTCGTCATTCCTGTTGTCCATGACCTATAGCTTCATTCATTGGTCGAGGAGATGACGGTCATTGGAGTACTGGTGTCCTTTAAGCAATTTATGTAGGCAGACGCTAATTTCATGACGCCATACTTTACACCGACCGCTGCGTCATGAAAATCAGGTAGTTTCAGCAATGCCAACGCTTACTTTGGTAGTTGGCAGGTCATAGTAAGCTCACACATGAAGTGGAAGAATGCATTCAATCGTTCAATGCATCATTACGAAATTAGCGTAGCCTTGGAAGGGGCGGTGGCTTTTTGCAAGGCTGATAGTCGCCCCTGCTATTCAAGTGCAACAATGTGTTAAACTTCCTGGGTGGGATAAGGTAAGTAACGTGAGAGCTTAAAACATTCCTGTGTAATGTGAAAATAACTTTACGCGTGAAACTATAATAATGAGGATAATGAAATAATGACCAATGCATTTTAACCTTGCGTCATGTAAACCAGGATACACAAGAATCTGTAGACGAAAAGTTCCTATTATTACGCAATGAAAAATCATCAGGCCCTTTTTTGTGCAGATCGTTTCCAAATCCACATATGTCTAAATGACGTTTTTGGCCGCATTTTGAACTGATCCGAGGTTTGGCAAGCATGGCTGACCAAGACCAAATGATGAAAATTCAAATGCCCTGGTAATATTGCTTGAATCATTTCATTAATCGACATTAATATGTGACTTATAGAATTAATATCGTTTGGAATTTCAAGCCACTAACTATAGCCAAGTAAACTCTACCTGAAATGCAACTACTCGCGAAGAAACTTGTGTGGCAAAAAATAGTTTTTTCAATGCATATGGTTTCCTACAAAAAGGTCGTTTTCTTCTTAAGGTAGTAGTGTGAGGAAACTTGCACTCGAGTACTTTAACTTGTCCAATTAATAGCTACGGCATATCTCTCTAGATCTTCTCCATCACGTAGCTCTGCTGATTAACCTCTGAATGAGATAAGAGCATTCGCCAAAACGGCTACACCTTTTACTTTCCTTGAGTCAAGTGAGGATATGTGATTCATCGTGATTATAATCAGTCGCTCGCTTTTCTCACGGGCAGAGTTGAGGTGAGGGAGACTGAGTCTAAAGTGATGGTATTTTTACAGTATTTACCCAACAAGTTGCCATACTCCGGTAGCCGTTTTTGCCGTCATGTAGTTTGATAACTTGCAAGGCATGGGAGACCCGAGTTTCTGGTTGCGAAATTTTCGCAAACTTTTCGCATTCAGAAGTGCCAAGGCTTTAGTCGCTTTGGAATAGACTTGGTACACGTACAAAGTGGGGTGTCCAGTGAGCAATCGCCATAGTAGTATCAGTGGTCAAGACGCGATTGCGCAATCCAGTATTTCTTGACTCTTAATACCTGGATTTTATGCTCATTGTGGAAACTGGCTGTGCGAACTCAGGGGCAGTAGTAGCCAAGAAACTTTGCTGCGACACACTTCGGTCAGTCAAGGTTAGGAGACCGGTGCCGTAGGTGACCGAGAAATAGTCGGTGTCTGGATTTGGATCTCTTGGACTTGAGCTTTCTACCTTTGTTAAGCTGAAAATTTTAAATTTTCTGCCGGAAATCCACAATCAAGTATTTAATTGGGATTCAACCATGCAAGTTTTAAGAATTTTATCCACCTTGCTACTACTAGGACTGTGTAGTGGTGAGAATCACACCTCGGTTGTAGACCAACTTGTGTCACAGGTGAGTTGAGCATTCCAGAGAAAATACGTTTCTCATTTCATCCAAGCAAGAATTGCAATAAAAATAAAAGTTTTGGCGAGCTTTGAGCTTCAGCTTCGAATGATTTTTCATTGAATTTAAAAAGCTAATTGAAAATACTTTCCAGCTCCGGACGCAACTAATAGGACAGAGTGCCGACGATGTCCTGTTAACGGATCAGACGTTTCTTCGTTATCTAAAGAGTAAGTTTTTACAGTTACTGGCTGTGTTTTCTGATCAGTCGCCTTGCTCATATCCTATTGTATGTACTATTTGGTTGAATCCGCACGTGTGGCAAAAACTTGTCTACATTGCAAAAAGTCGCTCTCGTCAAAGAATTGTTTCTCAGGTTGTACTATATTACAGCAACTCCTGGGAAAAGTTGTCCAGCAACTTCATGCTCCTGTGGTTTTTTATTTAAGTTTCAATGAGCAAACCTCTATTTCATACATTTAGAATTTTAATCTTTTCCAGGAACCAGAGGAGACGTCAACGCTGCGGCAGCACGGATACAAAAGGTAAACGTTTGTAAATTATCTGATCTAAAAAAGTGACTCATTAAATGCACGTGAGCGCCTGCGCATTTCCTTGCATGCCCATATTTTAATCTTTTCCAGGAACGAGAGGAGACGTCAACGCTGCGGCAGCACGGATACAAAAGGTAAACGTTTGTAAATTATATGATCTAAAAAAGTGGCTCATTAAATGCACGTGAGCGCCTGCGCATTTCCTTGCATGCCCACCGCAGTTAAAGTAAAAACCGGAATAAATTACCAACATTTAAGGTTAGAATTAAAAAACCGACTCAGTTTCTGGCCTTTTTATGTTGCAGACTGCAGAATGGCGGCGACAAAATTTTGCATCCCTACAATATTTGGACGAAGTCTCGCTCATCAAAGGGTCATTGCCGTATGAATGCACTGGAAAAACTGAGGACGGAAACCCAGGTAAGTTTCAATTTCAACTAACAGACTTTTAACCAGCTTAACGAGCTCAAACTCCGCCGAAAAGCTAAAAGTTCATTGAAGAAAAGTGAAACCACCCCTCAAAACAATCTTTCTCTCCACAGTGTTTTACGTCCCCCTGGGCCGCTGGAACTTGCAAAAAGTTCAACGTGACGGTCAAAACTCCCGCATGAAGGCTTACATCACGCAAATGTTAGAAACCAGTTTGCTCGCAGCAACCAAGGAAGTGAATCCACGCACCCAAGAACCGGTCTCACAGTCCGTCTTCATCATCGACCTTCAAGGATTCACCCTCCGCCAATTACTGTGGGGTTGGGGAAGATCTGTGAGATCCTTCGCGGAAATGGCACGCGTGTACAACGAGCATTACCCCGACACGGTCAAGACTTGGTACGTTGTCCGAGCTCCTAAGAACTTCCGTCACATGTGGTTTTTCCTCCGTAGATTCTATGAAGGCCTACATCACGCAAATGTTAGAAACCAGTTTGCTCGCAGCAACCAAGGAAGTGAATCCACGCACCCAAGAACCGGTCTCACAGTCCGTTTTCATCATCGACCTTCAAGGATTCACCCTCCGCCAATTACTTTGGGGCTGGGGAAGATCTGTTAGATCCTTCGCGGAAATGGCACGCGTGTACAACGAGCATTACCCCGACACGGTCAAGACTTGGTACGTTGTCCGAGCTCCTAAGAACTTCCGTCACATGTGGTTCTTTCTCCGTAGATTCCTGCCTGAAGACGAACGAAGCAAAGTGCAAGTCTACTCCATCTGGAACGTGAGGTGGAGGGGGGCCCTGAGGGAGGCAGTGCCAAAGGAAGCGTTGCCTAAAGCTCTGAATCTTTAAGGGCCACTTTCCAAGGGGTAGTGGTGGCACTTAACAAAGTATTAACTTGGTAGCCGAAAAGTAGTTCATGGCTGTACCGTGCTTGTTGTTAAGTTATAATGTGTGGCTCAAAAGTTTGCTCAATATTTGTTACTCAAGTCTTTCTAGTTGAGGGGTGCTCAATCTCAGAATGTGATTATGATTAGGTAAAGTGTTGGATTTTGA
>VRMD01003344.1:0-11130 GCA_009872375.1 Sminthurides bifidus | reverse complement strand
AGGATTAGACTCGGGAAGGGAAGCTAACGAGGACGCGGTTTCTAGGTTTAGGATTTTCAAGATATTTTTGGAAAAGTATCTCTTTGTTCTGGTCCCATTTTTGGTCCTGCTGCATGTAATTATACCACGTTTCCGTGATACAATCCTTTTGCACTCAAATAAGAAATAGCTCAGAGCGAGTTCACCTGTTTCCAGGTCGGTAAGGATGCACTGCCACGGCACTGCAACCTCTTGTACTAGCCACGTGATTGAGTTGATTCTGATATCGTTGTTCAACGATGCTCAAGTAATCCATGAAGGTGGAGGTGCGTTAGAAATAGGGCAAGTTTTGTATCGCTTCAGCGAGCTTGAGAAGAAGGAAAATGCTGCTGTAAGCGTTCATGTTCAACGAAAGTGTATCGGATTGATTACAGCCATAAACAAGCGCAGAGAAGAAGAGTCGAAAAGTTTTATTCCAGGAACGGTATTCGTATCATTGCTGTGAGATAAAAGCGTGCATAATAGTCCTATGACTAAAAGGTAAAAGTGACAACTGAATCAATCTGGTGGAACGAACGCAAGACTCGAGGGGCATGTTCACTTTCAAAAATTATTCTCCACAGGTTAAAGGCTGGTGGAAGTAGGCGCTCAATCATTCAGGGCTGCAGCAGGTATGAAGTGTACCGTTCCAGCTGAAGGGCCGACTGGAGCGGAGAACTAAGTCGCACTTAAGGATGCCATAACCCGTTTTCAGGTAGATCTTGTTGTCCTAGTTCAGGAATCTAAATTTATGCATGGAATTTAGCCAATTAGGCCAAAAACGGGAAATGCGTAGCGGTACTGGAAGCGTTGAATGAAATTGTATTTTTATCGTGAAAGGAGCTCGTCTCTCACCTGAGCCCTCCTCCTGCATCATTGACTTACTGAGGCTTGGAGTCGGTTTACGTGGGCGAGTTTGAAGATTTACTTTTGATTTCGTTCTAGTACCCCTCAGGCAAAGTTCGATGCAGGATTGTTGAGCCAAGGGAAGAGTGCCGCAGAGCTTTGAGATGAGAGAAGGGTACAGGAGTTGGTGGAAGTGACACAATTTTACACTTGGACTCCGTCCGCCTCTTAGTGGCACTACAAAGTGGCAGCTGAAGCTGCATCATTTCTCAATCTGATATCGTCAAGTGTAGACACTTCTGAAGCCGAAGCTGGCTTCGAGTTATTCTGCAGTGAAAAATTGCCGAGCAGTGCGGTGGGTCAAGGTACGACTGAACAAGACAAGATTCACGTCACATGCAGCAAGAAGTGAAAGAAGAGTTGATTTCATCTTCACTTTCATCTCCAGTTATTAAGAATTGGCGTGTTTTGCTCCCTGGTCGGCAGAGATTAATGTGCCGATTACCGGCTTTCAAGCCGTGACGTGAGCTGGCAATAGAAAAGGAAACTTGTATTTGATCCGGAACAGTGAAGAAACCTACAAGGCAGCTCTCATTATTGACAATTGTTCATGGAGCCCAAGAACTGAAAGAGGAGGAAGAAGAGAAGCGACATTGTAAATTGGTTCTCTGAGAGACTTGGATGTGACCGTAGATTTGTAAAAAGGACTGTGACAAGTCTTTGCGAGAGAAAGGGATACATTTGTTTCGCTAACTGTCCGATTCCAACGATGGTCTTTGACAGCGAGTGAGCTTGTACTTGTTAGCAGAATGAGCTGAAAGGAAACTAAGTTTATTTTTTTCGCAACTTCTGTACTTGGGGAGTGGGATTCACATTCGGTACTGTGATTGGGTCAAGTGTTGTAAATTTTTCTTCCTGGAGGAGAACAAGAGACAGAGAGATTGATCGTTCTCTCCTTAAGTGGATATCTCTCTGTGGATCACTATTGACGTGGTCTAGACGACAGAGTGAGTGCTACTTCCAAGATGTCGCCTGCGTTAACTTCCACGACACTAGCGGCAGCTCTCCTGGCCGTTGCTGCCCTCCGATTCGCAACTTGCTCGAACAGCTTCGGGGCGGAAGACAGCGGCAATGCTGTGGTAAACGCCATGAACTGTCCATGCATCAAACGTGATGACTGCCCCCGTGTGTACGGCCAAAGCGCTGTGGACGTTCGTGAACTGGGATTCATGGAACCATGTGTTGAATACGGGACGGTTCGCTGCTGCGGCGTAGAGGTAATTAATCTATGCATGATTTTGTAACATGGCTTCTGAGAGCGGTCTGAATTTTGGCATGTTTGCCAACTGGTACTAACCCCGGCAGAGTGTGCCTCCTCGAGCCACGCAGTCATGGTCATATGTAGCAAACAAATAGCTGAGAGCAGAGTGAACCAGAGAGAGGTAGGGGTAGGTTCTGGCGGAGCGAAATTTTGAGACGCGAACAAGGGTTAATTTGAAGTTGATTCGTCATGCTCATGATTTGGATGTCGGAGGTGAAAGTGGTTTTTAATTGGTCCACCGAAGAAAAATTCAATGAGCTGGACTGATGCACCGTGCGTGGAATAGCCAGCGCTTCATTTCTGCCACCAACAAGGCATCTTCAAGGGGAAAGTTGAAGCATGAAAGCCGGTTTGAGCCAGATGCGAAGTTCAAGTTGCACAGAGGTTTAGCTTCCAGTCGAATAATTTCCTTGTCAAGCCTGACTTGGTTCACATTAAGAGTTTGAAATTGGTTGGAGAGCAGGACGGAGTGGAGAGAAAGTCAAGTAACTTTAGCCGCTGAATTTCGGCCCAGTGAAGGTATTTAATAATATACATATGGATGTGGAATGAGGGAGTTGAGTGAAGGCGTGAAGCAGGACGGCGAGCTGAACGTGGAGAAAATTTTCTCCGGGATGAATTTTATTTGCACCGGAACAGAGCAAGAGTTAATTAGGACGAGATTCGTACATAGCCAGTGCTTAAGCGGCTCGTGGCGATTCAGAGAAAAAGATCAAGAGCTCATTAAGACAGCACTGGTGTTCCACACATACTACTTCTGAGCATTCCCTGGATCACATTCCCCAATTCTTCCTCAGCTTTCCAGCTGTCTCCTGTCTTTATCTATGAGAAGGAACTGATGCAATTATTCAAGTAATTAGCAGCTCAGGGACTCAAAGCCGTCTCTCTCGCACCCATTGTCCAAGTTCCGAATGAGGCAGACCGTTAAGTGCTGCGAAACGTGTGGACTTGGCGGAGCGCAACATGCTGTCAGTTTCAATCTTTGCATGTTCCTTTCAATTTCGTCTTGGTACTGGTGCCGACTGTTTGCTACAGTCAAAGGATTCGGACTGATCTCCTTTTGCATCGAGCCATTCTATTCTTCGCACGTAATTCTAATGTCCAGAGAACTTGGCCAATGAACTCCTGCACTTGGAATCTCATTAAGATGCATAAGCATGCGAGGAGTCGATCCTTTGTTCCAATCTGAGAACTCATATCGCACAAATGAAAAGTGGGAGGCAGGAGAGATGATGGCTGTCGACAGCGGAATCTCCGGTACTGTTTCTAGCCCTCCACTCGTTTTATGAGCACCGGTAGTCGATTTCAAGAGTCGTATATTTATATATATGTGGAGATGGCACATCAAGGTTTGTGCAAGAAGTAGCTTTGTCCTCGACTTGTAAAGTTACTTGTGAAGTGAATAACTTTTTTCGCGTCCATTTCAAACGAGGACCGGAGACGTGATCACGTATGTATTTTCAAAAGCGGTTGACGCTGGAGAAAGTACGCATTCACTTTCTTGTTAATGATCACGGTCACTAGACAGAGCATGGTGGCAAAGCCACAGGCGTGGAAGAAATGAATGATGCATCCAAATCATTTAGGAAACACAAGTCCTCTTCCAACTCCTCCATCTTATGTCTTACCGTCCCTTCCATGTCAGACTAATGTACTTCGTTTCCACTCAGAGGCTCGCCACTCCGCTTTTATCATCTTGAAAACTCCACGTTGATTCAATATATAACACAAGAAATTATTTCTCCTCTCACAGCCTCCGTGTAATCCCGTCTCAATGAAAGAGCTTTCCGAGGTTATTCTTAGAGTTTGCAATTAAAAGTTTTTATTGTACCAACCTACCCTGCCCTCCTATCCCTTTTCAACAGCTCTCATTCAATCATTCTTTTACATGCAGTACAAGGGTGGAATCCTCACGAGCAACTTATGAACATGTGTTCACTCATGTTAACTTGGTCCCAGAGCGCCTTCACCTGCACACAAGTAATTCCTTTTCCTTGTACTTGAACTTTCTTTTACGCCTCTTACAAGTTTTGACAACAAGTTTAAAACACTCACTTGCACTTGCATATCAGTAGTTTTGATTTTCACATCTTGATCTCACGTTCCGCCAGCCGATTTGTCAAGTGTTATCCATCCTGGATGTGCTGGGCAAGAGAGTCAATTCTTACGTAAATTTCCGCTTGGCTTGTTCTTCTTTTCATCCTGGTGCTTGAGTACTGTGGATGTGAATTACGACACTGGGGAACCAAGTAGTGACAGTTTCTCCTAGTGTACCAGACCGGTCTAATTAGAGGGTTGTGTCAGCACGTGAAGACACCCAATTCGCCATAAAGAATGAAGAAAGGATAGGAATAGGGACTTGAGTGTGTGGAGCGAGCTGGGGAAAGAAAGTTTACTGAAGGTGTGACATTCCGTGCGGATTCTTATGCACCGAAAGAACGTATGTATGCATCACCAGCTCCTCGTAAAAGGCATTGGGTTTACCTAAATGAGAGACGGAGATGGAGAATCGGTCGTGTTAATGGATGACTTTTGTTGTAGCGGTCCAAAGTTTTTCGTCCCTTGAAATTTCCAACATGCATAAACTCCCGACTCCATATTTCTCTCTCAAGCGTGTCAGTATTATTGAATAGCTGTGGGATAAATAAATTTTAGCGCACGGGCGAAGGGACAGGTTTATTTTATAAAAACTTTTCATCTCACACCACTATTCAAAACGTGTAGTAGCGTCGTCGTGGTGCGACTTACCCGAGTCAAGTCATTGAATTGCAAAGTGTGACCAGCTCCCGTTTCCACAGCCAGTCATCAGCGATAGTTTACCAAGCCGTTTATGAATATGGTAATAAAGGGCTCCCAGAGGCAGATCCTGGAATGACAACGATAATGATGATATGCTAAATGCGCAATTTCTAAATATTGAAAAAGTTCCTCTTTCAGCATTTTTATTACGTGGAGAAGTGGAGGCTGGAGCGCTCTCACTTTTTTTTGCAATGGCTTAGCATAATGGAATTAAAAACATCTGTAAGTGAGGAGCACCTGTTCAGCTGAATGAAAAACGCTTGCGGGACTGGACTGGAGCCAAGTTGAGAAATAAACCAAAGGCGGCTGTAGTACACATTATGGCTTGCACAGTGGCCATAAATCAAATTGTCCCTCATGATCTATTCAGCCACTAGAGGACTATGGAATTGAGATAGCAATCCAGATAATGCGGTCCTACTTTTTTGCAACTGCGAGTCATTTTTATCTTGTTAATATTTTACTGCATTCAACAGGGAGTTTGTGCCGAGCTAACAAAAATATGAGAGAGGGCCTCGCTCCATATGCCAAGCTTTGAACGAATGCGGGGATAAAAATTCTTAAAGATTTGTACATTTGCAGCAAGGTTTTGTACCCGGGATTGAAGCAATAGTTCATGTGGATTTGATGGGCGAGGGAATTTTCCGCCTCTCGACAGTATGTTCGATTGGAGAAAGGGGTGTATTTCAAGCAAATTGATCATTTCCCTTTACTTGTTTCAAGTGCTTACAGACTCCGAGGCAGGAATGAGGTTAGCATCCCATTCCCATTAGCGTTAATGAGGGTGGGTACTGCACTACCGTTGTTTGTGCAATCGGAGAAGGATGAGATAGAAGCACGTGGTGTTGCTCTGCTCTCCTGATCTTTGTACTATATGGAGCTGAGAGTTTGGATGAAAATGGGCCAAAAATTTGCGCTGATTTCTGGAAAATATTTTTTGTCTGTTCTTCTGGCAATTGCTGAGAAAAACTCCTGAGGGATCAAGTGCTCCCTCAATTTCCAGCCGAGGCAGCTACTTGTCTTTTACTACGTACTGTTTTTCATCCACACTGGTTACATGTTCAAACGCAGTGGGTAGTGAGTGAAAGTTGGCTTTCAGCACGAATGACATTGTCTCTGCGAATGAAGTTGGCTCTATTTAAAGGAGGAGAGGAGAAGATTCCTTGTTTTGCTCAGGCTGTAGTACATTTTTGCAAAAGTCGATGAATCTGTTCCGTCAAGTTCAGGCGGAGAAGTACGGAAATCTCTTGCAATTAGTTTCAGCTTGGCTAGCCTTTAATAGTGGGAAGAGAAATGGTCCAGCTTAGTCTATAAGTAGGGAGAAAAGTTGGAGTCGAAAACAGATACGGTTTTGCATTTATAGAGTCATTCGGGGTGAAAGCGGGCAACTCCTCCCTTTCCGGTTTTTCTCAGAACGTGAGTGCGTGAGGCACAGGAACTATTTAGGATTTATTTACCCATTTTTAAGCTGGTAAGCTGGGAGCTATTTTACAGCGTCGGAGCGAGTTAATTTTGCAAGCAGATATTATACATTTTCAGGAAGCAGTCCTCCCTTTTCCATAATCATGCTCCAGATTGCGTTTCTCAACTTCTACAAATTAGAAAGCAGAGAAAGTAATTTGCAAGGAATTTACTAGAATGCCTGTCAGCTGCACTTGGTTTCTCCGTATTCTCTGGTAAATGTTTACCTAATACTCATCCATGTGTTTACCCCTTAAAGTGCCTCTCTTGTTTAAGACACAAGTTTGTACATGACCAATGGTCAGTTCACTTCCGTATTTTCCCTGTTCATAGCTTATGAATGGTGTTGTTGTGTGGAGTGGGAGGATGGTGAGGATTTTCCCCTGGCATCCAATAAAAGGCCTTAAGAGCTTGTTAGAATGCTCACGTTGTCGTTGGGAAAAGCAAAGTTTTTGTGAGCAAATCAATTGCTACACTTCGCTTTGGTTTATTGCCCACTAAAAGTTAGCGAATGCTTCGGCTTCTCGTGTCAAAGCAACACTGAAGTAGTGAACTCGGACACTTTTGTGGAAGAATATCTTTCATTTTACGACGTTCGATACGACGGAGTTTTCTTGTACAAACAAATCCTAATAGTTTCTTCCTCTCCTTCGGATGAACAAATCTATGTACGTTCTGTCTGCGACAAAGCTCCACCTTGTGATTCTGGCAAACTGTTTCTAAAGGGCAAGCGCATATTACAGCATTTGTAATAGATAAACTAATCCTAGAACGTAAATCCTGTTGCTCTAGACCTCCTGGTGTTTACTTGAAAAGCACCCAAATGGCAATATTATCTAAAGAAAATGTGAATTACAGCGCCACGCAGTACGAATCCAAGTACAGGAGTCAGAACGCGGAACCTTGTTGATAAATCCGAACATGGTTGGAATTGTAATGCTTACGGGAGATGGGCAGCATATAAATTAAACTTGATTAATACGATGAGGCTGGCTATGGCACACAAAGTACCCCAGCAGGCACTTAAGGAAAGCGAGATGGCATGCATTAGTGGCTGAGATACTGCGATTATTCACACAACTATTACACTTTATGTAAATATTGTGGAAACACCTTGAGTAAAATACTGTTATGTGCATCAGGTAATCTGGAATGACAGTGTTGCCGTAAATAGGTATTCACACACGGACGGAGAAGAAAATCCCTCCGTGTGTTTTCCTTTATACTTTGGCAATCTTCTCCGTGTATCCGTTTGCAGTCACCGCATTTGCTTCATCCTTGACTACTGAATTTCTTGAGGCACAGGCTCTTGCAAGGTTTTTATCTTCTTCGGGAGCGGTGAGCAAGTTTCAATAGCTTTCTCCTCAACCTATTTTCAAGCTTTCTCCACGTTGGGAGCGACGCTCCAAGCTCTAACTTCTCATCCTGGTTTCTCCATCCGATCGCTTGAGCAAGACAAAATGTGAAAGTTACTGCTGCTGGATTGCAATCATGCTCACATTGCAAGGTCGAGGGCATCCCTCCCTCACTTTATGTACCCGTTTGGCTGGAAAGGAAAGAGAAAGCTGGCCAAGACCAGAACTGGGATGAACATGATAAGATGTTATGTTCAGAGGGCCCTAGGGTTACTGTCTGTTAGCAGATGCATGTACATGAAACTAAAGCTTGGACCGACACAGGAATCGCTGTGGCAAATAGGGAAAATTTATTTTACAAAGGAATTTATGAAACTTGCAACTTGTTCCACATATTGCCTCTATTTTGTTGTCACTCTCCTTCCTGGCCATGCTGGAGCCGGTGGAAGGGAAAGTTAGGTTAGGTGCTTAATTGAGCTCATACATACGTGATCATTAGTTCGGGCACACGGAGTCAGTTCCATGCTTTTGCTCCTGCAAAGTCTTTGTTCGTAGAGGTTTCTGTCTGCCGTACACTCACTGTCAGTGTGATGAGGAGCAGATGGCGGTCTTTGTAAAATGTTCCAAACGATTTGGTACTTGCTACTGCATCGAAAGTCAAATAAATAGTGTCATAAAGGAAGGTCACGCATGCAACGAGTTGCACATAAGTTGACGTGTCTTTCGTTACGGCTGATGCTTCACCGCTTCAAGCCACCGAGTGAATTAAATTGACTGCCTGATGTATAAAAACGTTGGAGCAGATAGAATCCTCCATGAGGAATCTTCCTCGGACAGTTGTAGCGGGATCGTTATGGATCAAAGGATTGCGTGTCAATGTTGTATTAGACTCCACCCATGACCTGTTGATTTAACGCAAGGTTTCGTGTTTCCGTAATAAGTGTTTTTTCATCTACAAAACGATCATCACACCTAATACTGGAATCTTGGTGTGGTAGCACAGGTGGAGAGAATCAATAGAATCGATTGACTTTCCAAAAATTACATGTTGTCGTCTTATTTCAGTACTTGCAGCCAGATGCGATTGTTAACCACTTGAGTTGTGCATCTTTGGAGTTGAACAAGTTCCTAAGTGTTTTTAGGCCTTGTTAAGTGTTTGCATGTACTTAATGAATTGCTAATTTTGGAAAAGAATGAATGAATTCCAAGGTAATATGCATCGAGGCAAATATGTAGTCATGAATGCTGTGTTTTTGCACAACTATGTAGCTGGAGCTGGAGTACGAGATGATGAAAACTTTATATATTGCTGCTAAGCTAGACTTCGGTACTCAAGCTGATTAAGAGAGAAGAGACTATAAAATATTTCTTGCTTGAAACTTTTAGATACGGACGTCAGCGACAGACGATTCTGTGAATACGGATAAAAGTGAAAGTCTACAAGGGCAGGGGATGGAAGACGGAGGACGAGGAGATGACGAAGAAAGGGAAATGTACTCGGTTGAGCACATGGAGGATTTGGAAGTGGAAGAATCCTCTGTAAACAATCTTCGTGCATCTCCTCCACGTTTGGGGGATCGTGCCAGACCTAACAATCGGCTACGTTTAAATCCGGAGGTCCGAAATGAAGAAGAGAGGAGGGAGGAAGGAGCGGATCGGAATGCAGACGTACGTGTTGACCTTAGAACGGTAGACAGCAGCGAGAATCCGACAGATACCATCATAATCGAAGCGATTCCAATTAGCCCGGACGAAGCTCCAATTTCTGCGCCGAAGAGTGGAATTGATAGAAAAAAAGAGCTCAAAGGAAGAATACTTAGTGGAGGCTTACATAGGCCGAAGAGGCCTCTTGTGCCAGTCCAAGCTGGAAGCCCATCAAAAAAACACGTATCTCCTCCACCGTCTCCTAATAACAATAGGCAGACATCAAAGCCGTTGAAGCCAGTGCAACCGTCTGGAAAGAAGGCTGGTGCTACTCCCGCTCCCGGGCAAAGTAATAACTCAACAGAGTCAAAAAGTACTACACAACGTCCTGCTCGTCCTCATAAGCCGCCGACCCCATTGTCTGCTCTGCCCAAGATAAAATCGTTTAGCTACAATCAACGCCCTCTGGCATCCTCTCCCGACCGGCAACCCGCTAAGAGCATAGGTTTGCCTCCAGTCCAACTGAAAATGGGGAAAGGGACGGAAGTGAAACTTCCGCATTCCGAGGAGGCAAACATTTTTGACGATAAGCAAGAGCAAGATGTGCATGTGACCCCTGAGGATTTAATAGTTTCCACGTCGACTTTCCCCTCTGTCGCCCTTAATCAAAGGAGACGGCCGCAAAGACCGCACCAGCCTCCGCGACCAGAACCAGCTCATGCAAGACCGGAAGTCTCGGAAGCGGGCTTAATGGAGCCCAAAGCTAATCTTTTCGAACAGGAACAGACCTCTTCAACAGAGGCGAGCAGCTCCTTGCCCAAACGCCGGCCTCACCCCAGAGTCAGACCTTTCAATCCACGCTTATCCAGACCAGTTGCTACGACGGATGGTCTGAACACAGGGGCTTTTGATACTGGTGCTATGGAAACTGCCGAAAGCCTGTCACAGCCTAAAAGCACGGGAGGTTTTCATAGACTTGGTGCCCGACCCAAAATCCCAACCACCTCCGCGCCAGAATCGACCACATGGAATTCCCAATTGAATTCGCACAACTGGAGCAATCATCGCATGGAGGAGCCGCAGCAGCCAGTGAACAAACAAGAGGCCATGGATGCGGAAAGTGGCCAAACCAGTAAAGATACCGAGCCTGGTAGTGGCTTTGAAGCAGAGGCTGTGGCAGAGGAAATAATTGATGGCGCAATGACCACGACACTTGAGCCGAATGAAAGGGGAAATGTGAGCCAAGGAGGGAGTCTTAGCATTGTCGAAAAGCCAGTAGATGCTCCGGTTTCTCTTCCGTCACCAATTCAGCAACTTGTCTCAAAACCCGTTCAAGCAGAGTTTTTAAATCATGGCGATGGCGGTGAACACACGCTTTTGAATCTGAAGAAAGGGATGAGGTACAAGGCGCGGCTGCAACCCTCGCATACCAGACGCCCATTGCCAACGCCGACCACGAAAGCTCCCAGAGTGAAAGCTCCGGAGTTAGTCAAGACTTCATCCCAATATTCTCGCATTCGTCTCATCACACAAGAGGCTGGTCAGAACGAGAGCGTGACAAAGAATACTTACGGGGTGAGAAGACTCGTGGGGAATGGGAGTTACGGTGGAGGGAAGCGGTTCACTATACCTGCTGACATATTTCCTACGAGGGAGCAGACAAAGAATGGCAAAGATGGCATGTCT
>VRMD01003343.1:0-11135 GCA_009872375.1 Sminthurides bifidus | reverse complement strand
CTACCCCCATTACCGAATTAACTGCGTAAACCTAAACAGAAGCGCAGGTGTGTGAGAACCAATATTACTGACGCACCGATCTAAAGATTTTCACAGTATGAGGAATTATAACTAGTAAAATTTTGCAAGCAAATTTCACGGTGGCTGCCCTTCCTTTGTTGCACACAATGTGCTAATTTTAAAGCATCTTGCGGCGGCTCAGCTCATGCGTCTCCGTCCATACTCTACTTCAGCGTACCTATTGAACGGATGGGCCATGAGCCTGCTTCTGGTTACGCTACCCCGTATTATTGTTACGATTATACATCATTATTGCACACATGTACGTACTCTCGCTATCATTCAGTGCCAGTGTCAGATTATGACATTTTGTCTCCCCACTTTTAATGAATTTAGAGTACAAGTGTGAAAAATGAGTCGGTAGTTTGTGCGGTAACGATATGGTTTTAATGAGTAATTTTTACGCTCCTGCCCTCCAGCCGATACTGTAAACAATGGTTGTTGATGAAGCAACTCAAGTCTTTCTGGCTACTTATCCCTACTTCGTCCACTGCAAATGCATATTCACTTTGTTCTTGTCCACGCTTCTGTGAATTTACGAAACAAGCGCATTTTTTTTGCGAAAAGGAACAAATGGACTTTGTTTAAACTATTTCAAATCTGACCCACACAAACATTTGCCCTTAGTCTCTTTAAAAGCTGGACTAACTCTAAAACAGCCCTCGAATGAGAGAGGTCATCGAGGCCTAACGCCGCTGGTGGCAAGGGATTGCGTTCGTTAAAAAAGATTTACTTTTTTACTCCTAACTGCTACAGATGTGAGCTGAAAGGAATGAGCTGAATTTGGCGAGATGTGAAGCAAAAGTCACGGTTTTGGTGTACGGATTTGCCAATGTTATGCTACGTGAGTGAGCTTGACTTTTGACGAGAGGATTACATAGGGGTAGTAAACTACGTTGGAATTAACGTCAGTATCAGCACGCATCGTTACTAAGGATTTGATGGAGAGAGACGGCCTTTGAAGCCCTTGCTGACAATGACAGTAAGTACCACGACGTTCCGGCGTTTAAGTAATGTAAACTGTTATGATTTACGTAAAGAAATTATCGCAGCCAGACCAAGTGTGAGTGAGTGGTGTTGGTCCTGTCGGTGGTAAACCCCAACTCGTGCATTACTATTATTGTAACAGACTGTGGAGTCGACCTAGTCAGCTGTTGTTGTTGGATGCGTGCGCAATATGACTAATTCGCGACACCAGCTGTGAGATTTGTCTCAGCTCGCATTACAACCACCTAGGCGTTTGAACCACAAAAGTGCACAGGTAAAAAGCTTCACGAGCATTAGCTCTGAAGGTTTTCAGCGATTCTGGCGAGAGAGGTGACACAAGCCATGCCTGCTTTGCTCACTCCGCCAGTGTGGAAGAACGGGGTGAAAATCCATTAGTGTCATGCTTAAGCGTCTCATTAGGACAATTCAAATAACCGTATTAGCGCTTGTGGGGTTGAATGAGGGTGCAATGCTTCTGATGAATGTGAATGCCGGGGGTGCTGGTGGTAACGCAATGCGTTTGGCAAACACAATACCAAGGTTCGGAAACATGTTAATCGCTGCCGAGACCAAGGCGGTCTCCTGCGCTTATTTGTGGCAACGTAATTTGATGGATGGGCTACCTGGGAGGGTTGCGTTGGAATGAATGGGCAGCCGCGATCTGCTTTACTTTCCCGATCACTCTTTACAGCTAATGATGAGAAATAGGCGCGTGATCGCGTCAGGATTGAAACATCCCCTCGCACTCCAACTCAAGCAACAATACGAGCCAGTGTTACAGATTACACGGACTTAACACGTTTTCTCACGCTCATTTCATCCCGGCCTTTCAAAGCCTTCCTTGTTATAATCAAATATTATTGAAACAAGCATGATCAACTTGTCAAACATCGAGCTTAATTTGATGGCTTATCACTCCAGGCGTTATTGCATGGATCACTCGGCTTTGTTGCTCCGGTGCTCTATGGAATGTAGTTCACTTGACAATGGAACGAGCGGAGATTGCCTCTAATACCAATAAACTTGACTTTATAATAAAAGAGGGTGAAATATTTAGATGTGTTCTAAATAAACGCCTGGAGCTTTCCTGTTAAATGTGTGGTGGTAGGAGCGAAATCCGGCTGGTTGTCTTACCTTGATGCTCTGCGATGCAGGCATGTAATTGCATCGAAAAGAATGCAGATGCAAGGAAGAAAGGATGCGGGATGATCTTACATTGTTTTTGATTCCGCATGACTTCCGAGAAACTTTTCGCTCCAATAATTCCTATGATGACATAATTCAACTTTCACTTTAGCACACAAAAGTCAGTGGAGGGTGAAAGGTTCGGGTTACGTAAGACTATGCGTGCAATTTGCCATTGAGTTCCATGCTCCACGGCGCTTACATACTCTGTAGATTACGTACAGTATAGGAACATTCATTTATGCATCCAGTGGTGTGATCAATGTGCTCAGGATGCCTCGGTGCCTTCACATTGGGAGATAATAGGCTCAGAATCTCAGAGAAGGTGACGACGGTAAGCAGCCCTTGAGAAATTGAGTCCAGGTACGAGCTGTTGACTATGAATAATTTTGTGGTTTTCAAATCGATATCATTTCCTTGCCGTCTCAATACCATTCCGACACATTAAACAATGGCAGCGACCCAACAAGATCATTGTAAGACTAATTTGGATAGGCAATATCACACTACACTGACTCCGCGCTCATACATAATATGCACAAATTTCCGGTCTCTGTCTTTCTCAAGGATAAAAGCATCTACTACATGATCTTGAGGACAGACTTGAAGTAGTTTACAGACTTTGAGCTTAAGTAGCATGGGAATCAATGGCTGTCGCACCGTCGCGCAAATTGTCGTCTCTCTCTGTGTGGGAAAATATTGCTCCGAAATAATCAATTTTAGAGCACGGAGGCCGAGACAAGATAGAAAAGCGTGCTTAATGGTAAATGCTATTTCCTTGCCGTCTCAATACCATTCCGACACATTAAACAATGGCAGCGACCCAACAAGATCATTGTAAGACTAATTTGGATAGGCAATATCACACTACACTGACTCTGCGCTCATACATAATCTGCACAAATTTCCGGTCTCTGTCTTTCTCAAGGATAAAAGCATCTAGTACATGATCTTGAGGACAGTAACTTGAAGTAGTTTACAGGCTTTGAGCTTAAGTAGCATGGGAATCAATGGCTGTCGCACTGTCGCACAAATTGTCGTCTCTCTCTGTGTGGGAAAATATTGCTCCGAAATAATCAATTTTAGAGCACGGAGGCCGAGACAAGATAGAAAAGCGTGCTTAATGGTAAATGCAAGCTTGGACTGTAACCACATGAGAAACAATGCGCAACATCAGCACAGCTTCAATCCCCATCCCCCTCCCTTGCATCCACTCAAGCTTGTGTGTATTGACAAGCGGTTTTCCCTAAATCTTGCCAATCTTCTCTGTGCCGAGGACAATTTTTTCTACTAAATTGTCTTGTTCTGCTGTAGACAAACAGTGCTAAAAGTTCGGCTCAACTCACTCACAACTTTGTTTTCAATTGGTACATGGAGTGTGGCAGTGTGCAGTAGGTCTCGCTGTGGGATTTCACTCAATTCGACTCCTTTGTAATGGTTAAATGGCGTGATTGCCAAAATTCTTGAGGCTCCGCACATCCATTGAATAAACAATTCAGAAAATAAAGATAATGGCACGCGGTCGCACATAACACAATGCACTTTTACTCCTCACACCTAGTCCCTGTAAATATTTGTATGCAAACCAATTTTTTTGCAATTGTCGTAACCACATTTGCGAATTATTATTGCCACCAGTCTTCCCTCCGCAATTACGTACCACCCACATACGTACAACTGCCTTGCACTAGTTTGAGTAAACCAACAAAAGTTGCCTCAAAATAACCAGGGCGCTGGGACACTGCCTCCGGCGCTGGCGAGAGTTTGTCTCAGTTTTCACATGTGAAATACAGTATGCGCCTACCTGCAACCGAAACGTCCATCCACATGTTAGTCTGGCTGGAAAAATTTCTTGAACGTGTTCTGCATAGCATGGTTAAAAACCTTTGACTTGAAGATGAAATGATGAAAATTCGCAAATGAGTCTTGTGCCCACAGAATTTGCAAAAAGATAAAAAGATGACGACAGGGGTATTAGGGAGTAAAAAAGCACAGCAAATGCGATAAGATTGACTTGTAAAATTTGCAGCGCCACAGATTAATGCGAACCTTCAGAGGTTAGATCACAGTTAAAGAAGCATGTAAAGGCGATAAAGGTACGCTGCGCTGCCGTTTTACATGGTTTACTCTATGGCCGCGCTGTGGTAGTTAAGATAGATAAAAGATTTGTTCGCCTCTTTCCATTGTTGTTGTCAAGTAGATTTTGGGGGGGTAAGGAATAACTCTCAAGATTGTGGTATATGCAATTCTCACCGCGGCCGAAGCACATGTCTCATTCAGTCGCACTCCATGCGCCAGTATGCAACTACCACCAGCGGTAGTGCGCCAGTTCTTCTTGTAAACTTGAAACGTTTCATGTGCCTTGGGTCCTTCGCATGCTTGCAGCGCGTACTGTGAGCGCAAAGGTGAATCTCAAGTGAGCGTCACATGTTGACGGACGTTGTGGAAGCGCGGTCACAAGTCTGAAAGTGAATTAGTGAGTTGTGCGTAAGAGACTTTTGGAATTGACCACGCAGTCTTGCCTAGTCTGTGTTTGAGAATTCTTCAAAACGGTTATATTTTTCAGCCAGGTGTGAATTACTCTCTTACTATATTTGTCGGAGGGGAGATGTGCTTGGCGGAGAACGTTGCATGTGCGGATTGTGTGCTAATCTAAATTACGGAATGGTCAACTAATGGGAGAACAAGTTCACTTGGCGATCATTCAAGGAGCGAACAAGAGCGAGGATGCTCCTGTGCACAAGCAGTTTGATTTTGAAACAGAGGTCGTGAAGAAGATTTCACTTAACACGTGCACGGAAGAATGTGCGAGTGAACTGCAGTGTTCAAGTTGACAAGCAGGGACGGAAATTAGTTCATTTTTTACGACGATTCGTCACTCGCTCGATAAACAGTTCTTCCTATCATATAAGGCATTGCGATCAACGACACGCTACGCGTGAACGCGTTTGAAAATCAAAGTGCTCCTCTGTTGATTGATCAGGTGTCAGATTTGGTGCATCGCATATGCTCTGCATGCACAAGTTTAGAGGATTCAGCTCGCTGCAGTGAAGGGAGCAGAGGGATTGTTCATCGGTGAGATCTTGAGGTGAAGACATTGGAAGGGATCCAGGAGTAGCCAAAGTTGTTGTGCTTGTCCAGTGACCTGCGGAAGCGCAGGAGGACTGCATCCATGTGGTCCGTGGAGATTGCTCCAGATTCACATGTACGTAAATTACTCCGACTCTTGGGGTGGGAGAAGCGTGCGTAATTTGTGAGGCAATGAGGATAAAATTGCTCTAATGATATGGAAAAANCTTGGGGTGGGAGAAGCGTGCGTAATTTGTGAGGCAATGAGGATAAAATTGCTCTAATGATATGGAAAAAAGTGATCTCTCATAACTTATCAAGATGAATGATAATAATCAACGTGTATTATTTTCCTTTGGTTTTAGATGAATCAATTGTGCAAAGTGTGTGGTGAACCTGCGGCGGGATTTCACTTTGGAGCCTTTACCTGTGAGGGATGTAAGGTAAGTCATGATCCGTTTTTCTTTTACCTGGAAACCACGCATAAATCTCAAGTTTGACGTGACGCTTATCGCAACTCCTTCGTCAGCTTAACTTGCTTCTGCTTACTCAACCCCTGATGCTTGGCCTGTATTCATGATACCGATGAAATGACTCAATTCCTTCTTCCAATCTTCAAGTTCATATACCGAGTGCTCCTCATCTGCTCTTGACTTCGGATCAAGTGCCAATGATCCCTGGATGCCTAAATTGCATCTAATTAGCCATGTGCTAATGATCGCAATTTGCAACAATTTTCACAGTTACTCAGTCCTTAAAATAGAATAGACAAAGGTCAGGTTGATTCTGACGAAAGAACTAAGGGTTATACGTGCTTGTTTTTTGGACGAGTAATAAACTAATCGTGCGGGTAAAAAGATACGATCCTTTTACGTAACACCTGCTCTTCGGCCGAGAGATATGAGGTGACTATGTATCCGGGTGTAGGGCAATTCGCACAAGGAGAGCAGCTGAAAAAGTGGTATAAAGCGTACAGCCAAGGCAGAAATGGGAGGTTCTGGGTAGACAACTGAGAGTAATTGGTTCTGTTATTTCGTGATGATCATTAATGTAAAGCGAGTTGAGGAATTAGCCTTATGTATGTAGATTTGAAATAAATGACTGAAAAATTCTCAAATTTACGTCCTACTGGAGGTCCTGGGCCTGATTACAAATTACTAATTAAGGTTCTGCCTATGATTTCTCTCGCCTAGTTGCTTGACTGCCAGTGCAAAATCTGGTTTAAGAGTTAACTACCTTCTTAATAAACCTGTAAAGATGCCAGTAGTTAGCAATGTTCATTGTCTTATAGCGGGCAAGACGGAGCTGGTATCTTGTCCATCTCCTGGATTTTTATATCAGCCATGAGTGCAGATGAGGTTCCAATATGTAATATGTTCCTTGGTCCTGGCCTTTGTCAATACGTCAGGGTAGAGATAATCAAGCAGGTACGATCATAGTGGAAGTCTAGCCAGTGTACTTGAAGGAATTGCGGCGAGTTTAGTAGACATTGGTGTAATGGGCGAATGCGTTTGTATGCGTGAAAGATAATTTTATGCTAATATCATGGCAGGAATAATGAGGAGAGTGATGTGGTGGCGTTTGATGATCATATGAGTTATTGTACAGGGAAGAACATGTACGGGGGTGGGGAATCTAGTCTGTGGTTGTTTACATGGGGAAAAGTGTAAAATATTTCTTAATAACCTGTAAAAAATGGCCAAAAGTGTACATGTCTCTGAAGGCTTTGACCACGTCGGCAAAAAAATAAAGACAATGTTGTGGCCTGTTACCGCTTGTTTAACGCTTGCCCCTTGCACCTGCTCTGGCATTGAGGTTGACTTGAGAGTTTGTATCTCTCTCCGTCAGAGTGTTTGTCAATGGATCTGTTTGTCAGCCACTGCTGATTCAACAATAAAACTTGGAAGGGAGAAACGTGAAATGAACGGAAGTAGCGGAAAATCATGTTTGACTATCCTCTACTGGTCTGGGGCGTTTCACCTGAACTAATTGAGTTAGTTTAAAGTATTTAGCATGATCCTTCTCACTTAACCCCCTCACCCTGTTCAATCTCCAATGGAGCAAGGAGCAGGAATGATTAGACCGAGCTCAGGTTCCCTATTCTTACTATGCCTTGTACATATGTACATGGTGGGTATAACGAGTCGTTTTCTCCTGCTCCACGGGGTGCAAGTTGATGGGTGCCGAGAAAAATGCTGCACGGCAAGGAAATGGTTTATTTAATTTCAAAGATTTACGCTTTAGTTTACTTTGTCAGGTTTACACAGCCTCTCCTACTCGAGTATATCCACCCCCTCATGACTTTTAGAGGGATTTCGCGAGCGTCTTTGCGGGATCTTTTGTTGTCTCAGGGACAGGGTTATGAATCACTTGATTGAGTTTCACCTCTTGCCCTCCAAAATTTACCCATTTTTCTTGCTCAAATCTTTGTCTCCTTTCATTCTTCCTATTCCAAATCCGCTTATGCAAAGGAGGAAGGAAGGAAGTACGGAATTGAGTACTTAAACTGCTTATGCTTGTCCATCTTTTTCTTAGGCTTGCCGCCGTAGTTCTTTGAGGCTGAGAGAAATCTCGCTTAGCCTTATGCTCAATTGAGCATTTGGCGGTTGTGGAGAAAACATTCACTTTACATGAAATTCAAGATGTATTTCCTTTTATTTTTGCAGTCATTCTTCGGCCGCACGTACAACAACGTGAGCGGCGTTTCAGAATGCAAAAACGGAGGAAGATGCGAGATCACGAAGAAGAATCGCACATCTTGCAAGTCGTGTAGGTTGCGAAAATGCTTGTCAGTCGGTATGTCCAAGTCAGGATCGCGCTATGGTCGGAGGTCCAACTGGTTCAAGATTCATTGCCTCTTGTCGGCGCAAAGTCAAAACGGGTTAAGTTCCAGCTCGGAAACGAACAACAACAATAGCACAGTTACTAATAATAACACGGGGAATGGCGGCGGAAGTAGTGTCAATTCCCTTAGCCTTGGCAAAGGTTTACCAGCCTCGCTGTCTTCGCTCAACTCCTTGGGAAGTTTGGGAGGCGACGGGGATCGAAGGACACCAGCTTCAAGTGCTAGCCGTAATAATGGTGCTCCACCGGCTTTCACGAGCCTTGCAGGCCTCAGCCCTGAGTCAAGGGAACAGTTCTTGTCGTCCCTGAACCGAAACATGGGTAACCCAGAGTTGTGCGAATACTTTAACAGAGCTAATAGTAAGAGCAGCAAGCCGTTCTACTCGGACGAAGGTGGCGAGGACATGTCGAGGTCAGGTAGAAGCCCCGGATCTTTAGAATCGCCCAATTCCGAAGCCTCTCTGGACGATAAGAGCAACACACCCTTGTTTACCATTCCACCAGGATCTCCATTAGACGTAAAACCAAACGACTTCTCACCACTAGACCTCATCTTCACTAGAGATTTAATGAAATTAGGCTACGATCCTCTACGTCTGTGGCCAGCGATGCTCTCCTCGTCACCGAATTTGCATCCGGCGTTGAATCCTTACCGATTCATCTTCCCCAACTTCCCAGCCACAGCCACCTTCCCAGGTGCTTTCCCACCGAACCCACCCCCTCAACTCGTCGTGCCGCCGAGCCCAGCTAACGGGAGTTTGCATCCTAGTAAAATGCTAAGTGCCGCGGCAGCGGCTGCGGCGGCTGCAGCCGCCGCTGAGAATCTCTCCCTTCCGCTCAGCTCAAGTTCGGGAGGAAGTAGCAATAATCACCGATCCTCCTCATCGCCGAACCTACCCTCGCCGTCAGGTCAAACGGTGAGTCGACGATTCAACAGCGTCGTTCCTCCCTCCTCGAGCCTTACCCTCACACCCCCAATTTCTCATCACGGATCTGATGAGCACTGTTATCCTGGTCAAAAATTCCGATCATCTGCCGTCCAAGATGCTCCCATTGACTTGTCAGCGAGGAGTGTCAACAACAATAACGTCGGAGACCTCATGGTACGTGTCAAGGGAGAAATCATGTGCTCCGATATGGAGGATGAGGAGCAGGAAGACAACTCGGAACGAGACATGCAATCTGATGAGGACGAACTCAAAGATGTCAAGTCCAACTACAGAGACTCGGAAGACGACGATGACGACGACCGAGATTCACTGCTGGGTAGACGAAAAGGGAGCAGAAGAGCAAGTCAGTCATCCCGTAGTCCTAAACGAGAGAGGGTATCCACTCCTTTGGATTTAACATGTGGGACTAATAATAACAACAACAATTCGCCACCCAAAATTGCCACGTGAGAATCACATCTTCCTAGCTCGGCTCAAGCCACCTTCCCTCATACATACCACTTCATATCACTTTTATACATTTGCTCGCTAAACCATAACTACTATATGTGGTCATACAGATAGAACCTCAGCTTGTAAAATAGCCTAGACTTAAGTAATTTAGTAATCGAATTATACACTCTTCTTCGACCGTTTTTCTACTCGTACCATTCCACGCGCCATAGTCTTACATGCTTAACATGATGACGTAAAACATGGTTTCCTACGCCTTTGCGAGTGTGCTTGCCGTGTCTCTCCTTGGTGCGCATTAGGAATTACCAACTTGTAGGATAACGTGACTTGCGCACCTACTTTTACCTTTTCATCACCTTTTTAATTACCATCTTGTGAGCGTCATGCTAAATATTGCCGTCACCCTCTCACAACCACATTTCCTTCCACATCTTGTACCAATCATTGGCTAACAAGACGTACTCATTACGACTAATTAATAAGTATCGACATTACCTCAGTCCGCAAAAACCTTTCAATTCTTGCAGGTGATTGTAGATTGGTGGTGACGTGTCCGTTTTTAGCACCTTGGTTCACATGCGGTCTCCCTTTCGAGAGAAGCCTTCTCAAGTAGAAGAACATTGCTCATTCCATCATAGTGGCAGAGATAGAACTTGTCAAAAGTTTTTGAAACAAACATGTACTTTCGAGATCGTTTCTACTTTCTACGCCACGTTCGAGTTCCTGGTGTTGAGCCAAACATGCGAGAACGATTACATTAAGGCTGTCAGTAGGGAAGACGTGCGAACTTATTTGCAGCTTGCGTGTTGAATCAATCTTATTTGTTTGATTGTTATGACATGAGGATTCGACAATGGATCATATTCCATAATTTTTTCAACTAACGACTTATTTTCTCGTTGTAATTGGCAAGTAACGCAGATGAGTGTCCTCCTTTATTTTCGTGCTAAAATCTCACGCAAATCTAAATTTGTCTGCCAACAAGCTCGTTCTTATTTCCCATTCATTTGTGCAAATCATTTATCGTCACAATCTTCCCATTATTCCCTTTCGTCATGGTCATTTATAACTTGTATTCTCTCCTACATTATTGTATCATCCCGTCTGTATTTCCTCAAGCTTTATCCCATAGCTGAACTGAACTGGTTCTGTCCTACCGTTTTTGCCGTACACCTTGACTTGCTCTGAGTCACAATTTCGTCAGAACATTCCTCCTCGCAACCACCCTGCCTCATTATTAGACACATGACAAAATTTAGGCTGTTAAAAGAAATGCAGTTAGCATCAGACGTAATGGCTATAACTTTGAGATTTAAGTAGCTTCCAATAATGAATGCCATCAGAGCATGAGGGTGTACTTTCTGAGGACCTTCGAGTTTGAATTCGTAAGCCTTTGATCGTCCTTGCAATAACCCTATGACAGTTCACTCCATACAGTTTTAGTGTTGTACAAGATGCCTCTCGAGCTTTTCTGTCTGAGCTGATTTAAAATCAATACAGTTTCATCCTTAGGGATTGTTTCGCAACAGTTCTTGCCACCTTTGAGTTTTTGTCCAAGGAAGATGATATGTAAAAAACATGAGGATG
>VRMD01003342.1:0-11137 GCA_009872375.1 Sminthurides bifidus | reverse complement strand
GTTCGAAGTGGTAAAATAAAAGGTGATCCTATCGCGAACAGCAATCTTCATTTAGGCTGGCATGCGTTGCGATGGAAAGGTAGGCATGTGCTCCTTCAAAACACACCAGCTCTTATCAAAGAAATACTGGGTGAAGACAAAATGGAGGCTGTAAATGAAGCTAGTCCTACAACGGAAACCAAAATTTCAACAACGACTGACCCATCAGCATCACCATCTCCCGGAATCCAATCAGATTCAGGAGGGAAAAGTGAGTCGCCTGAGACACCGCCCGGCAAAAACTTTGCTTTGCACCCAGTATCGAAGGAAATGCAAACAGGTGAATCGCAGCAGGTGAAAATAACAGAGCCACAAGCTGAGGCGCAAAGATTTTCTGGACAAGAGTCAAAATTGGTATTTCAAGTACCAAGTGACCCGCGAATGACCAAATCAGCAAACATGTCAATATCAGAGCCGGTCTCAGTTCCTATGATCCCGAGGGTACCCCGCCAGAGGCAGCAAAACCATTTTTTTCAAGAAAACAAACCCATAGTTACGCCAAGGAAGATGTCAGTACAGCAACTCATCCAGCGATATTCCAGGAAACGAACACCTGAAGACCTACCCAACAGACTTGGACCCCAGCAAGGCTCTCTAAACCCCTTGAATGACTTGCAAGATACCAAAAAGGATTCTATCACGTCTGCGAGTTTTTCTAGTACTTCTAGTGGGATCAGTAATGGGTACTTCGAAAGATCCTTAGCGGATATCAAGTCTACTCCCGGAAATCCTAATGAAAAGATATGCACTTTTGCAAGGCGAAGTGACCTCAGTCGAACGTTGCCAAAGCCAAAATCTATATGAGGGACCCCCTGTACAACAAGTATTTCGAAGAACTCAGTGTCGGTCTGTGTCTCCGCCTCGTATACAAGCTAATGAACGAATTAGTAGCCCGACTAGTTTAGATCTAAGGGTAGAAGACGAGGAGTCGCAGCCGGACTTATTTGAACTGGTGAGACTAGAATTTGATAGGATCAAAGGTGAAGTCTCGAAAGAAATCCTCACTGACATTCCAGCAAAGGTGGAATTATCAGCAAGGTTTTTGGAGAGGCTAGAAAAAGAAGCTAATTTTGTACAGGAGCCAGTACGATCTACGTTTCAAAGCTTGCAGGGTGACATCGAGATTTTGAGAGAGATGAAAAGGCAAGCACATTCCATGTGGTCGTCGGTGCTCATAAATGAGAATTTGAACTACCATGTCATTTCCAAGTGTAGGCGTGAAATCCGAAAATTATTTACATCCGTTAAAATGACCTGCGAGTTGGAGAAGTCCAACATGCTACGAATGGCAGAAAGCGTTCTGGAGTACGAAATTAACAGATTCCACATCGCCGTCCAACAGCAGCGAAAGTTTGCTCATGTTCTTCGTTCTAAAGGTCGAGCTACGGAAAACGGTGATTATGCAAACATAGAAGAAATTAAACGTCCCATTCGTAAACTTAGACACTCAAACGAAACGACGAGCTCCACGAGGTCAGACCAGTCAGATAGTTCATGTACAGAACAGGCCTGGTGGAATCCGAATCGTCATGCCGGAAATCAAAGTAAACTCCTGCCCTCACCCTTTTCTGTGGAAAGCGAAGATGGTATTGCCCCCCTCATTAGGTCACGTGACCATGATTTCAATGGAAAGGTAGTTCACCGCCACTTCCAGAAGTCACCTAAAATATTCACGTCACAGTGCAGACTTAAAGCATAAGATTGTAACGCTGTCCTCAGAAATCAAGAATTTCAGCAAGGGTTTCGAATGCAAAAACACGACGCTAGAACAAATTATGAAATTGCGGTTGGCCGAGGCAAGGATATTGGTGCGCAATGCTAACGCGACGAAAGAAGAGTTAGAAAGTTTTGTATCCAAGTTAGAAGATGTAATTCGTCAAATCGTTGACCTATCAATGGAGTATGACCTGGTGTAGCTGAAAGGCTACATAGGCTAAAATAAGGTTAAACTGCAAGATCGTTATGTCATAGAGAAAAAAGCTTCATATAGGAAGCCAGTAACCACTGTGTTCGTAAGTGAGTAAGTTATGGTATTATCCAATCAGTCATTGATTATTGAGTAATTAAGTTAACGAAACATTGAATGTGCCAAAGAAGGTTCTAGGTGTTTCAATTGATGACTCATTTTGTATACTCGAACTCCTTATAGTTAGTGACTTATGCTACGGTTAGTTATTGCCGATGTCATCATTGAGTGAATAAAAACGCTTATGCAAATGCAATCCCTCATATCCTGATCCTGATCTCTACTAGTAAATCTGAATTTCCTGCCGTAGGTTTATAATCCTTTCTCCAGACGATGATGATGCGAACTCTGTTAAATTTATCAGCGTATTGTTCCCTTTCAGACTCTTTTATCGGAATTAGCGAGTAGCAAGATCATTAATTGTTGTGTTCAGCTTTGATAATCACAATCGGGTTTTGTCTTATCTGAAAGCATACAACCAATCTACAGCTTTGAATTCCACATTTCTGCCGATTAAATGTCTGCAGTTCATGCATGGATGCCGAGGCAGGGGTAATTGCTCGTCAGCTGTGGAAATCACATGACTAGAACTTAAACATGACAGCGAGCAAAACTTTTTCCTTTCTAAAGGTAACCAATTCTTGTTTCTTAAGTACAGAACTATTAAATACATGCATGAAAGTGAAATCAGCATCATGATATGACATACATCGTATTTTATTGCAGCAAATGTCTTTAAACCCAGCGAATGAAAGACAAGTGACTCTCCTTATGCCAATTTCAGACCATGGGAACTTGTACATTGATGCGGAAGCCGCTTCGTTTTTCTCTAAAACGGTATCGAACTCTCCGGTGAACGAAAAAGCTGATGAGAAAGCTCCTTCTGGCCTGACTTTCATCTCATCAGTAGGCCAGTTCGGCAGCGATGAAAAAAGAGTCATAAATATGGTAGCTGAGCCTCTAACATTGAAACAATGCAAGTTTTCTCGGTTGAGGGACAAAAGAAAAGCAGGAATTTATTGTACAACCCCTACAAGTGGTCCGCTTCCCTCGGTCAAGTACCACAGTGGGAAGCTTTCATTGCATTGCTTGGACGCAAATTTATCGGATATGAGGGACGATAATGGGTTCTGTACATCCTTCTTGCTTCTATGGCAAATATCCAGTGTTATGATTCTTTACTTGGACGAATTCTCTCATGAACAGGTGACGTTTCAGCTTAAATATAATTCATCTTTTAGTACCCAGCCATTAAATACTTTGATTGAAAAACTTGTTAATGTTATCAGTGAGGAAATATGTTCTGTTCTGCAGATCAAACTAGCACTGCATCAAATCCGGACGGACGAGCCAAAGCGCCCCCTGGCACATGTCATCTGCGCTTACAGAAAGCAACAGTCGTGGGCGTTACAAAAATTGGATTTGGTCACCCAGCTAAACATGTTTTACGAGCAAGTCAACGTATCAGACGCAAAATCCTTGAAAACTCGTGGCTTGAATCTCCAGCAAGTCCAAGAAATGTGCGAGCCCCTTACGTTTCGAAACAAGCGTGTAAGTGTATCAAAAGTAGCCAAAATCCTGAAAACGATTCTTGACGAGGTCAGAGTTCAGCTTCAAGTCCCCGTATCTCCGGTGGATACCCTGAATTGTCAGCAGGAAGTGGATCCTGAGGCATTTGCTCGTCATAACAGGACCTTGGGCCAGTTTACGCAGTACTGCAATGGATACCTCACTAAAAATTACGTTCTCCAAGGCACTCGCCCGGAAATTTCCCTAGACGCTATTTTTGATGATGTCGTGTCCGATTTCTGTACAAGTTATCGACATACCTGCCGAGGCCTTGCAAGAGGTGGAACAAGATTTACGTCAAATTTTGCTCATCAAGCTCGAGGCATTTTTTGGAAAAGTCCTATTTACGAGGCATCGAAACTCGAAACCCCTTGGCATGAAGAATGCAGCAACGTCACCCATTTCAGAAATACCGCTGCATTTGGAGAAATCACATGATCCAGACTTAAGTAATGGTTCTAAAGACGTCCGAATTGAAGGCTCAACGAATTATGTTTTCACCTCAAACAGTTCTGTGAGAAGGAACTTGTCTTGGAAATCTAAGCGTGAAAGGCCAGTAACTACCTCCTTCCTCGAGCGAGACGAGGGGGATGACCGATCAGGGATTTTCAAAATTCTAGATTTGGAACTGAACAGAATCCTAGTTGAACTACAAGTAGAGTTAGTGGATTCAGAATCAGGGACGGAAGATTTTACTGCTTCGCTGAACATGTCAACAGTTTTAAAGGACAGAATGAGATTTGAAAACTTCCAAACCATTACTCAAGTCCACGAAGAAATCCATCGGTTTTCTAAAGACGTTTCTGCTATCAGAAAACTTGTTCGTGACTTCAGGAGGAGCTGGAGCCAAGCACTAGACCGGGAAACACTCTCAGAGACTGAAATCAATCAAGTGAAAGCGAACATCAAGTTAAATGTTTCACAACTCAGGTTTCGGTGTCATTCTTACCATGACGAGCTGGTGAAACTGATGCAAAACGCGCTGAAGCGGGAGCTAAAACTATTTAAACTACGCTTTGACGAGCGCATTGCTGTCTCCTTTACCACCAAGCCACTTTCACCTCCTCCTGAACCTGCATCAACCATGTCACCTAAGGTAGAAGCCCGAGCTCCGAAGACGGTCGTAAAACAGGACAGTAAAGAAACACTGATGAAATCTAGGATTGCAAAGGCATGTGATGCCAATCAGGGTACAAAGAGTTCAGTGTCAATGGACTCCTTGCAAATGGAGGAAGAGCAAAATAATACAGCGTCAGATGCAAGGCTACCAGGTCATGAAGCTCAGGAGTTTACCACGTGTGAAAATGATGCCGTGACAGCATCAAGAGGTTCTAGTTCCAGTTCACTTCATAGCACTAATGTGCAATGCATCGAAACTTTGTAGGGAAGGGAACAAGGACAAGACGGAATCATATTGTAAATGAAAAACAACTTTAATACAATGATGAAAACAATTCTTGTGGTGATAGTGTAAATTGTAAATCAGCTATTATGCCTCAAGTTCTATCGGTTAAAATGTATTGCAAAAGATGTGTTCAGATATTATTATTACCATTTTACCTCCTCTGTATCACGCTAGTTGCACCATTTTTTTTAAATAACATAGAGTTGTAATGAGCGAATAGGTATTCATCTATCTTTAACAGTTCCAGGTGTGCCATAGGGGGCAAGCACGCAAGTGTCAGTGGAGTAACGTAATACGTAATCCGCTTAGCACAGCTTCATATGACCGTATTACTTACAATTTGGAAGGCAAGAGGTCAATCTTTGATCCTAAAAATAAAGATTATCTGTGTGTAGATTGTCCTCTCAACCAGCAGTTAAGGCTTCGCGCATCCTTCTAAATGGCAAATGACCCAAAGTTGAAACTCGCAGGACGGTCGTGTAGCCATCATAATAGCATTGACCTACATTCCTGGCCCAAGTAAGCTTGCTGCAAGAGTCAGCAAGAAAACGACACCAGCAGGTCACACAGCAGATTAGCAGCTTTGCTTTTCCAGCGGGCTATAATATAATGCTTAGATATTTTTTCGTTGGTCGTTTTCAATCATTTCAGCTAACTACCAGTTGTTGAAATTATGAAGAACTAATGTAACGTGTATATAGTATGTGTCCAAGTAGGTAAAATAAAGTGATTGAACAATTAATTAGGCATTTAGTATCTTCGGAAGTCAACTGCGAGCACTGTGCTGGAGTTCACAGACGAGTGGATGGTTTCCTGTCATGGATGATTGAACAAAGCAGTTCCCTTTTGTCAACATTGTGTGTACCAAATGCAGTTTTCAGAGCATTCCTTAAGTATCACTGGCTTTATTGTTAAAGACCCGGCTTTCAAAGTTAATGCAGGCAAATTACTAAGATCGGCACGTCTAATTTCCTATCATTCAATCCATGAGAGATTAGATTAAGCTGCTTTAAAGTCGTTCCTCTTTAATCATCAAGGCTTGCTTGGTGCAAAAGTTGTTGAAATCAGCTGCCATGCTTTTATTTCGGTGCAATCAATGTAGATCTCCACATATTTTCTTCAGAGAGCTGCATGACACATTATAAAATTATAGCTTCAGTTCTTCAAGCATCGTTCTGAAAGCGACAATGTCGCAAAAATTAGACATAAATGAACTGTCGGCCAAATTCCAATGGCTGGACTACGCAGTGTTTGGCTTCGTGTTAGCCCTCTCGGCCGCCATCGGTATTTTCTACGGCTGCTTCGGTAACAGACAGAAAACAAACGAGGAGTTTCTCTTGGCTAGCAGAAAAATGTCCGCTTTTCCCGTAGCCCTCTCACTGTTGTGCAGGTGAGTAAAAATGTCAACATTTTCCAAGGTGGATTCCACCAATGCTAATTTTAATAACTTGATTCTTCCGCCTATCCAGCCCTTAAGGGTTCCTACAACGTGGAATGATTTGTACATGTAACAATTTTTGCTTAAATTGTGTAATGCATTTTCTCAAAAGTTTGCTTTACTCATACATAATTTTTAAGTTGGTGAACTCCACGAGGTGACATGCTTCAGGGAGTTTCCAATAACCGATGATCCATTGCCTGTTGCAGTTTCATATCTGCCAACACGATGATTGGTAACCCAGTGGAAATTTATTATTACGGAACACAATACATGCTATCGCTTCTGAGCTATATTCCATTGACAGTGACCTTGACATATTTATACGTACCGGTGTACTTCAATTTGCAATTGACGTCAGCGTATCAGGTAGGCACTAATCTATAGAAGCATCACTTCGTCACTTTGTCGCCTTCCCATGACTTTAAAGCCTAATGATCGATTTCACATTTACAGTTCTTTGAACTCCGATATAATGCAACAGTAAGACGAGTAATGTCGGTCATATCCATTTTGTACCTGGTATGTAATTCTTACTCCGTATCTATGACAAGTGTGAGCTAACAGCTAACCAACGTGATGCCGTTGCCATGGTTTTTCGTCTAAGTTCACAACTACAGGATGCATTGCAGGTGTTCTACATGTCTCTAGCTGTATACGGTCCATCGCTAGCGCTGAGTCAAGGTAATACGAAATGTCGGAACAGCTTTTGATTCCATTTTGACAAGTCTATAAAAGTAGGCGTAGAAGCAGAAGTTGCCAACAGCATATTTACAATTTACACAAGTTTTTTTGTCAATAGATAGCTCATGGTCCGAATTTTAAATCCTTTTAGTCACCGGAATCAACCTGTATGTTTTGACCGCCTCCATATTCTTGGTCTGCATTTTTTATTCCTCTCTGGTACGCTGCTTCTTCTACGGATTTATGCGACCTCCGATGCCAAGTCGATGCACCAAAGTTTTTATAACGCTAAATCATGATGCGACCGCTCTTTGCACTTCAGGGTGGACTGAAGGCAGTGGTTTGGACAGACTCGCTCCAAGCCCTAATTATGATTGGTTCCCTCCTCGTAATCGTTTTCAAAGGAGCTGCTGATGTAGGCGGCTTTTCAGTCGTATGGCAGCGAGCTGAGGATGCTAAGCGAACGGAATTCTTCAAGTAATAGCATCTTCAGTCCTCTTCTTGCCTAATAAGGTGTTGAGCTTGGCATACAAGAGTGTGATTGATGTGATTAATAACATTTGTTTCCAGTTTTGATCCTGACCCGAGAACTAGGCATACCTTTTGGTCAGCTATTGTCGGAATGTATTTCGTATGGCTGCCTCTGTACGCTGCGACGCAAGCAAACATTCAAAGATTTGTTTCCATGCCAAATATTGCCACGGTTAGAAGGTATGGAAGCTCTACGTCGGAGTTCGGAAGTCAGTCCATAGTGCAATCCGGAAAAAATCTGAATTCATGACCTTACTCTTTCCAGGGCTCTTATCATCAACATGATTGGCTTGTACTTAACCGTGGGCTTATGTTTTCTTGCTGGACTGGTGATTTTTGCAAAGTATTACGACTGTGATCCGGTGGAGAATGAGGTATAAATACAGTAATTTAAATTTTTTCTGTAAGCGAGCAGGATTGTGAAAATTTTGTGAAGTTTCGAAGCGTAAATAAGAATGAATTCAATATGGCGGGTGAAAGGTCGTTAGTTCGGCGGACCAACTCTTGCCTCTATTCGTGATGGAAGTGATGGGGAAGTATCAAGGATTACCTGGCGTTTTTGTTGCCGGAATCACTAGTGCAAGTTTAAGGTAAGAAATGCAGTTGATGAACATTTTTAGTGAGAAACACGTAGAGCTTCATACAGCTTTCAAAGGTAAGGAATGAGAATTTCAGCAAAATGTTCTCGTGTAGTTCTGTTTCAAGTGGACTCAACGCACTAGCAGCAATCATTACAGAAGACTACGTGAAGAAATACAACCCAGGGATTGAAGACACAACTTTATCTAAAATCTCCAAAATTGTTTCCGTAGTCTGTGGTTTCCTGTCCTATGGATTCATATTTGCTGCTGAGCACATGGGGAATGTTTTTTCGGTGAGGGTGAAACTGAATTTTAATCTTGACAAATAATCAATCACAAATTCAATGCATGCAGTTTACAGTGTACAGTCCATGATTTGGAATTTTGGAAACATTCCAGGCAGGTGTTTCGATTTTGGGAATGGTCCTGGGACCCACACTAGGAATATTTTCTTTGGGAATGTTTTTTCCATGGGCAAATTCAAAGGTAAATTATAAATGAGACACACTTTAGTAGAATTAAATCATCATTAGCCCCTACTGTCGGCGTCGGTAATGGAAATCATGAATCTTTTGTAAATCCAATTTCAGGGATGCTCTAATTGGAGTCCTTTGCTCCTTTGCACTGATGGGGTTCATAGGTATAGGGTCAGCTATTGCCCTCAATCAAGGCGAGCTACCGGACCAACGACTACCGATCTCCAGTACTGGTTGCTATGGCAATGTGACATCAGATAGCTTCGCGGACCATCATTTCCGGACACATCCGCCCTGGAAGGACCGAGGTGACAGCTTTCTAATTCAAGTTTTGTCAATTTCTTTCGTCTGGAACTCTTTTTACGGCTTTCTCTCTAGCCTAGTCTTCGGTCTTTGCTTTAGTCTACTGATACAAGTACCGAAAGAGCAACAGCAAGTACATGCAAGATTTATCAGCCCACATTTTCTAAAATTATGGCGTAGGTTATTCCCAGAACAGATGGAGAAGCTCGTTAAAGAGTAGCTCTGTAGACAGAATCAGCTTTGATGTTTGTGTTTACTCACGCTTAAAGTATACACGGCACCCATGTTTTTTGGGCATGCAGCAATGGAGAATTCAAACTTGGCCTTATTCTCAGAGACTGAATTTTGATAATCATATGAAAAACTTTTTTCACGATGGCCACGTGACTAATGAACTCGTTAAACTAGGTACGCTAAAGGACATACTAAAAATTAATTCTGTTTGTACATTTACGATAAACGGCTACGATTCGTCTGAAGATTAAAATTAACATTTATTCGACTTGACTGGCCGTAAACTTTAGTCGTACTCCATGGAATCATCCGTTTCGTTGTCCCGGGCTTCATTTGCAGTTCCAGATCCAGACGGCACCACATCTACTGATGCTGGCTCATTGCCGGTTGGAAGGGGCACAAAGCGGATGCCCAGCCGCTTGGCCTGGAAAGAAAAGTAGTTAATCGAAAGTTAGCATCATAATTTGCAGCTAACATAGACTACTTCAATTGCACATGTATTCCTATACATCAAATTCTGAATTACGAGAAGTTGACCTACCATTACGGCAATACCGTCTTTCAAACGCGGGTTTAGACGGGACATGTGAGACGGAGCAGGGATCACATTCGGCAGCAACTCTTGAATCATTCTCTCTATCTCTGCAAAGAATTCAGTGTCAGCAGGATTACAGTCTGACAGTACCTGAGTTAAAAAAGACAAGCATAGAGCACAAACGAAAAAACTTACGTTTTACACAATGAGCTCTGATGTCATAATAAATGTAAGTTTCAAAATCAGGAGAGCTGAAGGCATACAAACTGGATAGGGTGGTAAAAGTCCCTTTTTTGATAAAAAATGGGAATTCCATGTTCTCCTTCAAGGAGTTTGCAGTCAAATTAACTTTTCCGCCTCCAAAAGGATCCAAAGTCGACACCACTTGAGTTTCGTTCATGTCAAATATTATTCTCAGCCGCTTAAGCGCTGAAATGAAAACCAGTAAAAACGTATGGTTAGACCATAGTAGTTCAAAATTGGTTGATAAAGCCAAAGACAGGCAGTAGGATCTAGAAAAACTCTTTACAATTACCTTTGAGCTTCCTGATGCCGTTTCTCGAAGCAATGGTCAAGTACGCATCTTTGACTCTATCACGAGGCAACTTCGCCAAAGTCTGTTTCCTAATTCCAGTAAATAGCTCATCCAAGTTTCCCAATTTTTTCTTGTAATTTATAGCCATGAAGTGTAAAGTCAGCCACTCGACGGAAGGTGGCATATTCCACAGGCCGTTTTGCAAAGAATGCGTGTAACTCAACCCAATGACTTGGTAAAATTTGATCTCCTTCACGTTAGGGAACAATTCGCACAAAATCTCCATGCCCATTTTGTCATAGCGGTCACTGAGTTCCAGTTTTCGGACTGTAGGTAAAGACCAATGCTGTACACCATCTCTACTTCCTGTTGGAAAATACTGGCGGAGACAATCCCCCGTTAGTTCCGAAAGTTCCAATTTGACACGGGTCAAGCATGGAAACTGATTCGTTTCCAATGACAAACTAGGTAGTAATTGATGGACTCGAGTTGTGGACAAGTTGAGAAACTCCAAATTTTCAAACACTGGAAATGGGAGTTCCTCGTAGTTTTCTTCAGGTCCGATGACGTAGTCTAAGAAGGCCAGTTGCGCAGTCCGAATAGAGCGTAATGATTTCCGGTAGTGGAGCACCAGTCGACGTAATGCTGCCCAAACTTCCAAAGTCTCTCGCTCTATTAATATGTTATGACGAGTGAATAGATAATCATCCAGTCTTAATACTTCTAGAGCTGGCGCGTGCTCTATGAGCGAGTCGACGTTTTGCAACATGATATCCGTGTCCGACTTGATGTACCAGTTTTGCTCAACTGTGTATGACTTGACACAAGCCGCCTTTCCGCA
>VRMD01003341.1:0-11137 GCA_009872375.1 Sminthurides bifidus | reverse complement strand
CTTAGCAGAGCCGTCGAACACTACACGGAGCTTGGTAGTAGTACTACTCTCTTTAAACACAGCATGATGAGGCAAATAGGCACAATGGGTTACATTCACTTCACTGTCAGTTATCAAAGTCATATGATTTAACTGTTCATACTCAGCCATACATTTAAAGTACTCACGGAATAACACGGGGTCCTTTTCAAACCTACGCTCGAGGTATATTAGCCGCTTGTGTGCTAACTGGTAGGTTTCACCAATCTTGTCAGTGTCGCACTTGAAAGGGAGTTCAACAACAAACCGTCCATCCGCATCTCGGGTATATGTATCTTCAAAATGTTGGACACAGGCACGATGCTCGTCAGGTTGGTGGTCGTAACTTGGAACATTCTCCAATTCCCAGAACTTCTGAACGACGTCATCTAAATGCACCAAGACCGTAGAACCAATAGACGCGAATGAGCTTCTGAGGTTATAAGAACCCATCATGACCCAACCAAGTGGTGTTTCCACAGCACCTGAGGATCCAGCAGGTCCCGTCCTCTTGCTCATGGATGAGATGAATCTTGCTTGGAATGAAGAACTGGGGATCTGCTAATTGCAGATTGGAAACATGCGACCATCCACTGGGGTCACACGGAGAGCTTGGTAGATTCGCAGTAACAGTAGGCATGACGAGAGCATCCACCGACAGGTTGAAAGTAGGTTTAATGCGAGAATGGATTACAAAGGAGGCGACAGCTGAAGATGATGACTTCACTCCAGATAACTAGGTTTTCTTGGAAATCGTAGGTAGGTTGAGCTTTTGAACGAGCTCGCTTGACACAATATAAACTTCTGCACCGTTGTCCAGTAGTGCACGACATTGTACTAAAGTACCACATGTATTTTGAATATTGACAACTGCAGTGGGTAGAAGGACTTGAGTATTCACGGAAGGCTTGCAGGAAGAGGCGGAGGCGGCTGCTATCACTACGGCTTTGGAAGCAGACGCTGACTCCTTCGGTTCCATCTTCCTATCCAAATGTAGTAGGGAATGGTGTCGTTGATGACAGGTCTTGCAAGTTTTCGGATTTCTGCAGTCACGGGATGAGTGATTCGAACGGAAACAATTGAAACACCGGCTGTGCTTCTTGATGACTGCAACACGGTCAGGCACTGAAAGAGCTAAAAACTTAGCACACTGGATTAATGGATGAGTTTCATTGGGACAGACAAGGCACGGATACGTAACACTGGAAGTATGCACTTGTTTCACTTGAGCTTGCTTTGCATGAGACGCAAAGTTGGAATTCTGCTTATGGCCCTTGCCATTAGCAGACACAGACTGTTCACATGACGCATTGGTAGACAACAGTACTTTGGAACGGGCAATGAGGAAATCACAAAAGTCAGTTACCTTAGCGTCGGGTTAAGCTTGAATAAAATCTTCCCACCTCTCTCTAGACCTCATGTCTAGTTTCGGTGTGATAAGAAACAACAGAATGATGTTTCAATGAACGGATGGTTTCAGTCACAACGTTGCTCATCTTCCTCAACTGGTTTGGGATGTCGTTACCAATTACTGGCAGTTGAAATAATCTTGAAAGTTGAGCAGTTTGGAGCGCACGGATGTCCTCAAATATCTTCTGAATCTGGGACCACGCGTCAGCGTAGTTTGCATCGGAAATAGGAATCCCACGGATGATTTCCAGGGCATCTCCTTTGAGGTCAGGTTTTCAGGTACTGAAACTTCTCAGAATCTGCAAGGCTTGTCTTGGAATGAATGCTTGCACGGAATAGATCACGGAAGGTTTGCCATTCAGTGACATTCCCATCGAATGTCGGCAAAGTGTAGTCGGGTAGCTTGACAGAAGACTTGACTGCAGGGGTAGGTACTGGCGTCGGCTGAGCTACTGGAGCAAGGGTTCGGATTTGAGTCTTCAAGATGCCAACAGCATTGACACGCCAAGCTACCAACGATGGGCCAACGGAATCCACCAGCGGTAGCTATCAAGCCGCTCCCCCTATAAACGTCTCAGCGACCGCTAACGTCCGCCAAAGCTAGCTCACGAGCTCCCATCGCCATACCAACGAAATGTGGACCTTGGTTCGAGGTTTCGCTAACTGACACCCGAGCGACCGCTAACGTTCGCCAACGCTAGCTAACGAGCTCCCTTTCCCCTCGCAATGTCCGACAGGCCGCTAAGGTCCGCCACCGAAACGTGTACCTTGATTCGAGTTTCCGCTAAAAATATTAACCTTGCATAAACTGTCACATTTGAGGCTGATCAACGGGTAGTTTAGGTGGATGCCGGCTGGTCATAGGTTCTAAACGACGCTTTGAACCTTATTTCAAACACCCCCGGGGAATTAAACCGCGAGTACTTTTCAACGTATTTGCTTTTGACTAGATTAAGAATTACAAGAAGAATACCATGAAAACATTTGCTCCTTTCGAACATAAAGCGTGACTTTCTCCCCGTGAGGCCAATTCTTCGAGTGCCTCTTTATCAAAACCGAAGGTGAATCCTGCAAACAACCGCGGCTGTCATGAACCCCCCCCCCTCCATAAAAATTATGCCAAGTACACTACATCTTGCAAACAATGAAAGGATGAGCAGTCGAAAGGATCACGGTCGTCTAACGGTGTGACCTTATCAGCAGGATTTGGCTCTTTAAATGACGCCCGCGTTCTGCACCGCCGCTTGGTATGCCCCTTAACCAGCGTCATCATAGCAATGAGCGTTGTTAGTAGTATATACAGTCAGAAATCGGTATAGTATCGACCATATTTGCAAAGGCATATGCAATTCCTACAAACCCACACCCTTCAACACACTCGATATGCTCAAGCAAGACATTAGTAGGCTTGCCCAACATGCTAGCATACTGTAGCCTGTTTCGGTTCGATATAGTTGTTCATAATGAGCACGGAGGGTCATAGGAACAAAGATCGTCGCCAGAGAGATGAATAAAAAAGTTTTCTTTTAGGCAAAATTGCGATGAAAGTAGTCCGTCGAGGTCAAGCTGGGGCCAAAGGAACATGTCGGTACACAAGGTAAGGTTTTAGGTGGTGGTGAAAAATCGTCGGACCCGGAGGGTCAAAGGTACAAAGGTCGTATCGACACCAGAGAGATCGAGAGAAAAGTTTTTTGTTCGGCAAAATCTGGGTGAAAGTAGTCAGTCGAGGTTAGCCGGAGCCAAAGCAACATGTCGGTCCCCAAACTTTGAAATCAATTGCGTTGAAACGTCCACTGCATTTTATTCCCTCTCTTCGTTATTTTAGCCATCAAATATTTCATTCATTGCAACTTTAGCTGCCGTTGTAAGCCTACTGAAATCATTGGAACTTGATTCCCCCTTATCAATACAAACTATGCCATCGGTCGGAGGTGGCAATTGGACCGTTTCTGCGTGTAACTGTTGCACATTTTTGATTCTCTTTTCATGCTAACGCCATAGTGCTGGTTGTACTTGAAATAGTTGCTGGATGTACTTTGAAGCGTCTGGCTGCCTGATTTTGGGTACATTATTCATAGTAAACCCTATATTTTATGCTTGATTACCTCCCTACCATTATAAGGTGGGGAAAGTTAGATGAGATGATCTACAGCTGTCTGATAGTAAACACAACGCCATGCAAATGCAAGAGACAAAATGAAATGATGAATGAAAAGCATTGGGGGTTTCACGCGGAGGCTGCTAGGTGGGAGTAAAGAGCGATGTATTCGCAATCTTTCACTCTCAATCCTCTTTGTGATCTGTCCAGTCCTTCTGGAACAGTATTTTTACTTTTGATAAACTAGGACTACATTTTTTATCCTAGTAAGCTAAATTTACTGGGGCATTGAGATTGAATATCTGCCAACACTGCACTGTAGAAGTCAATTTTCTGCATTCATACGCCATCGATTAGCACTAGATGAGCTACCCAGTGTCCAGTAGGGTGAAGGCGCGTATTGCTCAGGTGTTTTGTGTGCTTTTGCAGAGCATGCAGAGAGCACAATTACATGTCCCTTACAATTTTAAAATTATATTTATTATTCCAATTTATTCCTAATCGTAGTAGTTCAATTCGGTAATAGTTTTGAATTGGCATTTAAAAAATGTCAGTGCCGGCACCAAGGCGAAGAAGACGCGTGTGAAAAAGCTCCCTGTTCCCAAGCCTGCACAAGGTTCAGTTTCAGACCTGCTTGAAAAAAAGTTTTGGCTCAAGGTAAGCTACATATAAGGCATTACAAGTATTCATAAAGTTAGCTCCTCATCACATGAATCTTCAACCATAGACTATCATTCATCGGATCTTGTGAACTTGACCGCGAACTGGTTGTAACTATGATCGTATTTACGAAGGAGGAGGAGGACCCGGACTTGAAGTCGTGGTTGGGAAGGCGCGACAAAGTTTTTCTTTGGTACAAACGCAGCAGCATAACTCGAGAAGTGGTAAATTGTAGAGTTCTTCTGTCTTCACCTTGCGAGGCTGCTGAGAGTGGTGAGACTTGGTGGTGTATTGTTTCAGCACGAGCATATTCATGAATAAATTGCTATGGAAGAAAGGCTTATGAAACGTGACGGCAATAAGGGAAACGGTCCCGTGTTCCTCAGTCTCATGGACAGGATCAAGAAGGCTAGTAAACCTCCATCATGGAGCGTAAAGGCTCACGATCCCGTACGTCCTCCGATTCCAGCCTGGAAGGTGCTCCAAATCCGTCCTCGTCTTCTTCCGCTGATTCAGCGTAGGCCAGCATGCAGGTATGTCTTCCTGATTCTGTTTTCCTCAAAAATCATTCGCCATATGTACTCATTTATTTCTTTACCAGGCTGGTATACTCATTTGCGGTCAACATGTGTCGTCCGAAGGCCACCTGTGGAAATGTGCCACTTAAGGTAGGGGGTTGTCTCAAATGGCAACCCCTCCCGACGTCGATGCCTCAACGGCAAGTCCACCAGCACATCAGGTACGTGTTCTTATTCCCATTCATGTCTTTCTAATTTTCCAATTACTTATGTTCTTTCCCTCCTTCTCGCAGATTTCATCCTCCTCCTCTGAACAAGTTTCATCCACTGAAACGTGGGAAAACACCGCCTACGCCGCCAGGTTAGCTTCCATGGCTACACTTCAGGAACCGGTAAACATCTTACACCTGCCGTGTCTGGCTTAAAGCTTTTCCAATATACAGAAGAACCCCAGATTAACGTACCTGCTGTTTAATGGAAACCCGCCTTTAGTGGTCAAGTTCGCAGGAACGGCCGAGCTCCATAAGTTTATAATGGGAAAGATTTCGGATTTAATGGAGTACGTTAAATGGGGGCTCCAATTTAACGTACGGATATGTGCGCCCCAAAGCATTGATATGCATGTTTTTCATCCTCAATTTAACGGATAAGGTTTTCAATGGCCTTTTAGGAAAAACTTACTCAACATTCGCAGCATTTTTAGCTAAAATTTTGAATTTAAGTAAATACCCTGGTAACATTTGTGTGGTTATGAAGAGGTGGTAATGTTTTACTCGTGCCGTATTGCATACCGTCCCGGTCAATTCTCCACGTTCCTCCATGCCGTTCGGCTGTTTCAACACTACCTTCTGCATGCGGCGGGTCAAATCGAGAAAAATAACTTGGCTTGGTACGACAACAAACAGTCTGACTTCCGCGTCTCCACCTACCGTGGCTTGCAAGATCACCTTCGGGATCGAGGTGCTAATCTCAGCTGCACCGTCGGCCAAGTCAAGATCCTTTCGTCAGCTTTCCAAGGCTCACCTCGTCACATCCGTGAGAGGTACTATGACGCGATCGCCCTCACTCTCAACATGGGTCGGCGGGATCTGTTTCTGACTTTTACGTGCAATCCTCGCTGGCCAGAGATATAGGATAGCCTGTTTGCTGGTCAGTGCTCGCAATACCGGCCCGACCTTGCTGGGAGGGCGTTCCGTATGCGCCTCGATGCACTCAACCAGGACATTTGGAACTCCCAAGTCTTTGGTCCAGTCGCTGGTTACATCTACTCCATCGAGTACCAACAGCGAGATTTGTCACCAGTTATTTCCATTTTTTGCTTTTCTCTAGCTCTTAATGTACCACATGTCAACTAATTTCTTATTTTCTTTTATTTCATAGGTCTTCCTCACGCTCATTTTCTGATAAAACTGGATCACAATCACAAAATCATTGGTCCTGAAGATGTGGACAGGTACATTTGCGCTGAGATACCTTCGGTCGCTGAAGACCCTGCCTTGCACGCTGCTCGTCCTGGAACACATGATTCACTTTCCTTGTGATCTTGGTACTGGTCACCGCTGTTAAGAAGCCGCCAACTGCAGTCGTGTGTTCCCAAAGCCCTTGCGACAGCATACTGCTTGTGGTAAGGTTAGGTTAAAGACACTTTGCCTGAATTTAGAAATTTCAGTCTAGTCCTGCCTCGGTCCCAACTAGTTAGGTAGTTAGTTCTCTCCCTAGCTAACAATCTCTCACCAGCTAACCAACCATCTCTCATCAACAAAGCAAGTCCAAAAAGACCTTAACAACTAGATATAAGGAAAAACCATAGCTAATCAACAAATAGCGGCCCAATGGAAGGAGGGGTCAAAGATAGGTTAGAGAGAGGTCATCCGACCACCAAAGAGGGGTCCATCGTCGGCCTCGTGGTCGTCTATCCATCTATCATAAAATTCATCATCATCGTCGTCGTCGAGCTCGTCACGGGGCCAGCGGAGGCGAATCATGTCATATACAGTCAATAACTCCACAACAATAGGGCTACAAGAACCCCAGATCATCATCTCAGCAGCAAGAGGAGCAACAACAGGAACCACCATCAAAACAAAACGCAGTGAGTCGCTATTGCCGTGACTCTGATGAGGTCATTGCAGACCGAAACTGCTCCATCAACCACCAAAGGTCAGCCCAAGCAGGTCAACCATTCCCAGGTCACACAATTTACATCCTTTTCCATGTCCAACCAGTTTCAATACCAGTTTTCAAACAACTCAATGAGCCCCCATTCTCAAACCATTGCACGTCTGCAACAAAATATTTAATTTTATTGACTTGTTTTTTGTTACTGTAGCTCATATTTTGTAACTCAAACATGCTTGAGCTGAAATTTTTAGCAATGATGTATGACGTCCTAGGTTATGTATCGAATTCGATAACGCAACGCAGACCCGCAAAAAAGTGACTCAGTAATCGTTTTTTCGAATATTTTTTGTGTTGGACAAAATGTCCGACAGAAAGAGATACCACCATGGAGGTGAGAATTTCTCAAAAAGGTCCGCTCTTGGTGAAGACCGCTCATTGGTCTTTAACGACCATTCTAACGACGGATTTGAAATTGTGCCGATAATACAATTGTTATTTTGCAGAATGTGCCGAATGGAACCAGGATAAGATTAAGCAACACTTTTTCATGTATGCCGTTTGTTTAATTTAAGAATGAGACATTGGCTCACATCTTGACTTTCCTTGACGATATGGAAATGATAATCAGCTACTTCTTCACTGTCTGAAAATTCAACTTCAACAAACTAACGTGTTACAGCACGGAACCGACCGCTTCGATAAATTAAGATTCTGCACAAACTTGTTGTGGCGTGCTATGAATTGTGCCTTATGTGCCTAACTTAAAAACGGGCAAGTTGATAAAGCTGGCTTGAATTGAGTTAGGTGCAACGGGTCAGAACTACGTGGAGAGAGACTATGGGTAAGGTGGTGGCTTGAATGGTGAGTCAAATAAATAAAAGAGCAGCAACGGATAAGGTTTACGTTAAGCGTTTACCACCAAAACAATAAATACAGCAGTTTACAATTACGATCTGCTTGGGCAGCGTAACAGTCTCAAAGGCTCTTAAATGACTGACTGACTTTTAGTTACAAAATTCACTCCTATTTATACGAAAATCTAGAGTAGGAAAACTGGAACTGAGTTGCTGAGAGCTAGAACTCGGATCAGAAAACAACAAGCTCAAAGCTAACAACAACTGCAGAAAAATGAATGAAAATACTTACAGAAGTGATTGGTCTTAACGGATTAGCCCAATAGTAAAAATAGGTGATTGGAGCTGGAGCAAAACTCAACAGGCAGTGGTCACAAAACAATAACAGGAATTACATGATTCACAATCCTAGGAATTAAAAGCAGCAGTCCAGCTGCATCTTCAGCAGTCCAGCTAAAGCACATTGCAGCAGTCCAGCCGTATATTAAAGATATACATAATAAGCATGAGAGCGGCGCGATAATTCCGCCCACCTAAAACAATTATAATTGTTTTAAACAAATAAGCAATAATAAACACAAGTATAAACAATAACAAAACAGTCAGTTCTGGTCAAATGGTAGGACACAAATCTTCTGCACTGGTCGTTTCTTCTCTCCAGTCGCAGTCTTCAGGGTAACAACACGAACGACTCCATCTTCACCAGGATGAGTCTTCATGATTCTAGCCATCTCCCACACTAATGGTTGCTGAGGTTCCTTCAGTATGACCAGATCTCCAAGGTTGATATCCTTCTTCAACCACCACTTGGGCCGGGTTTGAAGACGAGAGAGGTATTCACTTTGCCACCGGTTCCAGTAGGCTTGAAGCATCTTCTGCACTAACTTTTGCTGAGGTTCCTTCAGTATGACAAGATCTCCAAGGTTGATATCATTCTTCAACCACCACTTGGGCCGGGTTTGAAGACGAGAGAGGTATTCACTTTGCCACCGGTTCCAGTAGGCTTGAAGCATCTTCTGCACTAACTGCCACCGAGAAAGACGATTGGTAGGAATAGAACCAAGAACACTGTCAGGTACTGAATGGAGAGATGAGCCAATTAGAATGTGTCCAGGGGTTAAAGTCCTCTGGATCTGACGACGTCGGGGTAAGAGGACGGGAAATCAGACAGGCTTCTATCTGCTTTAAGATGGTTAGCATTTCCTCGTACACAAATGTATTAGAACCGATAATACGACGAAGGTGGTGCTTTACACTTTTGACACCAGCTTCCTACAGTCCACCTTGGTGTGGACTGCCAGGCGGGTTGAAGAACCAGTCGATGCCATCATCAACGAGGGTTCTTGACACACGGGCATTGTAGTCGGATAAGGTAACCAGGTCACGGAGTTTACGATCAGCACCCTTGAAATTTGTACCGCAGTCACTATGCATGGTACGGGGTTCGCCTCGGGTTGCAACAAACCGACGTAACGCAGCAATGAAGGTCTCGGTTGTGAGGTCAGTGGCTAGCTCCAAATGGATGGCATGGGTTGAAAGGCAGAAAAACAGCACAATGTAGGACTTCCCGGACTTGCATCCTCGGCCCTTCCTATCCCGGAGCATCAACGGAACAGCGTAGTCGACTCCAGAGGCAGAAAAAGATCTCGAAACTGCAGTCCTTGGAGTAGGGAGTGAGCCCATGAATTGTTCCGTTCCTTGAGCCTTAAGCTTAAAACAAACAATACATTTGCGCACAAAGAATCTAGCCAATTTTCTCATACCAAGGATCCAGAATTTTTCATGTAAGGCACTAATCAAAAGAGTGGGACCACAATGAGACAACTTGTTATGGTAATGGGATAAGAGTAGGTTCACTAAATGGTGATGGTGAGGAAGCACTATTGGATGTTTACGGTCATATGGTAAGTCAGACTTATGAAGTCTACCACCCACCCTGATAACACCAAGTTCATCAAGGAACGGATGTAAATTGTGCAGCTTGTGCTCTTGGAAGGAAGAGGTTCACCTTGAGTCAAGGCAGTGTACTCACCGGAAAAACACGACATCTGCACAATTCTACACGGCACAATCACGGCATAGTCAATTTCACTGGCAGTTAATAATAGAGAATTAAAAGTTGCTTGCTTGCTTAATCGCTTCATGTATCTCATTATGAAGGCAGTAATATGGGTCAAAGTCTCGAATGATGAGAATTTCTCTAGCCAGGCACCGTCAGTTGAAATAGAAATCTTGAGCACTCGAAAACGTTTCTCGGAATCGGTAGTAGTTACTTTAGGCATGTATGGGAAGTCTTCACCTTGCATCCAAACAGGTCCTTGCCACCATAGGGTTGAATCAAACAAAGTAGCCACAGCTACACCACGGGTACCCAGGTCAGCAGGATTTGCATGGGTTGAAACATGATGCTAGCAGTCAGGAGGAATTACGTCTTGGATCTTGGCAACTCTGTTTGCAACAAAAGTCTTCCAGCGGTAGGATGGGGACTTGATCCAAGCTAAGGCGATTTGAGAATCTGACCAGGCAATCATTTCACTGCTAGGCAAACACAAGGAATTAGTCACAGCTTTAACAAGCTTACACGCCAACACAGCACTGCACAGTTCAAGTCTAGGTAACGAAACAGTTTTCATGGGAGCAACAAAAGTCTTGGATGAAATAAGATTAGATACGATTTTACCGTCAGTTGATTTTACCCACAGGTAAACACAGGCACAATATGCTTGCTCAGAAGCATCACAAAAAATCAGGAGTTTGTAACTTACGACTGCAGGCAACACAATACATCTTGGAATCTTGAATTGCATGGCAGCCGGTAATTCATTACGGTACTCAGTCCATAAGTCCTTAACCGCAGTAGGCACGGGTTCATCCCAAGAAAGCTTGAGTTTCCACAATTCCTTGAAGAGAAGTTTAGCACGAATTGTTACTGGAGTCAAGCAGTCAATCGGATCAAAAACACGAGCAAGGTCGGAAAGAATGGAACGCTTTGTAACACGGGCTGCCGTGGCAATAGGGGAAACTTGAAAGTCAAATGAGTCAGAGACATTGTTCCACGAAACACCAAGAGTTTTCACAGACGAATGGGAATCAAAGTCTAAGTCAGCTTGAATACCTCTTAACTCCACAGGTAAATTATTCATAACAACGCTGGAAATAGAACACCACTTACGTAACGAGAACTTGCCCTTTGTCACCAGCGACCTTAAGTCAGAACACAAACGGATAGCTTCTTCAGGTGTGGAACATTCAGTAATCAGGTCGTCGACATAAAAGTCCCTTAAGGTGATTTGGCTTGCAGTCGGATAGGAATCCTGTTCCAGCTCAGCGAGCTTACTTAAACAGGCCACGGATAGGAATGGAGCACTTGTTGTTCCATACGTCACTGTAGTCAGCTTGTAGTGTCGAATGGGTTTGGTAGGATCTTCTCTCCACAGGATGCGTTGGAAATCTTGATG
>VRMD01003340.1:0-11138 GCA_009872375.1 Sminthurides bifidus | reverse complement strand
TAAATATTCAGGAGCTGGTTATTACTCGGGTTCGAGTATAAGGACAATAAGGGGCAAGACGCCTTTATGCGAATTTGTCATGGTTGTCATGATAGGGTCGTGGAATTGCATTACTGCAAACTGCAATTTATGTTTACGAAGGAGTTCTAGAAATGTTTTCTGGGTCAAGTGTGAAGACTAGCCGGATCGAAAAATATAGGTCTTTGTGTTTGCACAAGTTTCTGCAGTGTGCCATTGTTAGTTGTGTTTATCTAAAATTACGGAGTATTTCAGCTGCAGAAATCGGGAAGCTGTAGAGAAAAACAAAAGAAGGCTTGGAATTGGAATATATATCATAATCATGAAGTGCTTCCTCAAGAGTTTCTCAGGCATGCACTCAAATGTGCGAAACAGGCTCGTTTATTAAACGAAGGCCAAAAACATACTGCCACGATCACAAGCAAGCGTGTGTCAAACAACAAAAGCAATGGAAATAACTCTCCCATGATTCGCATTGCACCTGAACCTTAGTGTTAGTGTTGCTCTTCCTGGTGCAACAATATCGTGGTTATAATCAACTTTTAGCTTCAAGGTCGTTGCTAATTCATATACTTGAAATCGATTGCGAAGACTCGGAGAGTTTCTCGAATTGGCGCAGAAGATTACACTATTACTCGCTCCAGGAATACATAAGATCATAAGTTTATTAGCCAGGTGACATTCAAACAACTCCAGCTGTCTTTAGACGAGAGGGATTCAGGGATGGCATTTTCTGGTAGGTAATTGACGCCTTGTTCTGTGTTACTCATGAATAGATGCATAGTACTATTCATGCAAAAGCAGTATATTCGGTATTGGTTAGTAGTGAAAGACTGTTATACTGGATTCGTGGAAGTATTTCATTCTCCACCGAAGCCAAAATTGAGACAACGTAGAAGTTGGAGTTGGAAGCTACGTCGTGTGAAGATTGTAATCGTCGTATTTCTTTAGACCACGGTTGTATCATGATGTTACTAGTGAGGGTGTATTGCGAAATGTATTGTCTAGCTGTAAAAGATCATGATGTGCTCTCAAGGATACTTCAATGTTGAGAACAAGAACCGTCAAAAATCTCACGAGCCATGATTTGACCCAAAGAACCAGTTTTTTTCCGAAGCTTCCAGATTTTTTCCCATCTGCTGTGTGTTTAGTCTTTGATCGAGCTTGGGATCTAATGTGTTGAAGGGAACAAGAAATAAAGAAGAGGCAGCGTTACACAATCCTTATTATGGAATAGGTAACCTGGAATATAGATCATCATGGATACAGATCATGGAATGGGAGACGAGACTTGGCGGAACAGAATAATGGAGGAATAAATTCGGGTAGCGACAAACGAGCACCGCTTGTACGTACGACTAGAAGACAATGAGGAGTAAAAATGTACTAAAATAATTGCAATTCAAATACCCTTTGTTTGTTCGTATTGTTCAGCATAACAATTGCAGAAATAGTTCCAGTGTCACTGCAGCCGCGAAATTAGTTATGGCGTTCGAGCAACGTGAGAATTCGCTAAGAATTTGCATGGTAATCTTACACAGAATGGGAGAAGAGTAATAGTTGTTAGCATGCATGTTGTGGCCCTTTGTTTTTGTTTGCGAGCATGAAGACTCGTTTCCAACAGAAGCATTTTCTCCCTTGCTCAACTTTTGTGTGGAAAGCTCAAGCTCTAAGGGTTCAGTTTTTTTAGATCCGCTGTCAGGCACATGGATTTCCCTCCCATATGTACGGTGGATTACACACAAACGATAAAGATGTCGGTAGAGGGATGAGGATTTACGAATTAAGTTTTTGCTCCACTTAGATGTGTTTCTAAAGCATGAGTAGCAACTGATGAAATGGGATGGACAAACTACATAGCTGAGCTCAGGAAATACAGCATAACAAGACACTCAACAGCAGACATCACTCGGCACTTTTTCGCTAGCTTTGGTTCGGTCATTAGAAATCTAAAGTAATTTGCTATGCTTTTATTCCAAGAATGTTGAGTCCTCTGTTATTCCATCAGATGTTGTGCCCATGTAGCTTGGTAGAAGCAAACATATCGATCATCTTAACGTGATTTACGATTTATTAATGTACTGTTTATGAAACAATGAGCATTCACTGCTCCTTTACTCTGGGATATTAATTGCCGAGACATTATTGAAAGAATTGCCAGGAAAATGGCTTTAGTATGTGTAAATGTATCTCACGCTACTGCTCAAGTCCAAGCGAACATACTTATTGTCGAGGCTTGTTCGAGAATCGATCAAGCTCGAGTTGATCGGAAATGAGTTTGTGCATGTGACCAGTAGATTGTGTGCAAAAGCTTCGTAAGAAACTCGTTTCAATTATAATTTAATGCCCGAGCTGGCAAAATTCAAATTATGCGTACGCATACTTTTCCGAGATGAAAAATGATCCGTCATCTATCAATAACCATACGTTGTTCACGTTGTGTAGGAAGGAGTGCCTGGATTCAGGAGGAATGATAAATGATTATGACACGCATAAGAGATGAGATAATGGGACGTGTCGAACAGCACCAGACAAGCTTTAAAAGGATAAGTTACAAGTTACTACTGCGAAGATTTTGCTTGCGTTGTCTACGTTTCGTGTTACACGATGGTATTTCCAGCTGGAATATTACTAACACATCACTTACAGAACTTATCACTAAGTGTGAAATTTTTACTACACGTCTGAGAATGGTGTTTACCACCGTAAGAAGTGTCTAGCTCTTCTTTTCCAAATAGCTACGCAAGCATTCTCTGGATACTTTATCACATCCGTAAACNCAAATAGCTACGCAAGCATTCTCTGGATACTTTATCACATCCGTAAACTCTGGCATTATCGAGCCATTTCGAGCTGTCTAGCTAAACAGATCATGTTTGGATACAGCCTAGGAATGTGTACCATTTTGTTCTTATTGGTGCCACTACATGTAAAATTTACTTAAATGCTGAGACTTCAGTTCATTAAGTGTGATGACCCGAATGGATAACACAGTGGTTTTTATCTTGTGTTAATTCAGCTAGTAGGTTGGCTGTAAAAGTTTACAGATAACTTTGACTTCGTATGCTACCGCCTTTGACTCAATATATTGTATTTTCATGCCGATCTCTGCGCAAGTCATTCTAACCATTCATTTCTGCAAAATGGTTTGAATTCTAATTTACACTATAGCCAATGCACGGATGATATCCTGCATACAACATGCGTGTTCATTTGATGATGATGGCTATCAAGGTATCCAGTGATGATTAGCTCTTGTAGATGTTTAGTATTGACGAGGAAGTATTAGGCTTATAGTTCGTTCAGTCGGGCTTTGTGAGATTTGATGTAATGAAGCTATAGCCTAATTTATGCTGGATCGCACCGGTAAGGATGAAGAACAGTGCTTGTGATTCTGGACTAATCATAATGTATAGATGAAAGTTTTGGAATGTAAAGTCATCATATCATTCTCGCGTGATGCAAAGAAAGAACTCTGTAACCACCTCTTTCATCTCACCTGTCTACGTCGACAAGTATCTCATCTCAATCTCAAGTGCGTGCCGGAATGAAGGAGGGGGATTATCTTTCTTGTAATATTTAGATTTTGTAAAAAATAGATCGGTGAATTTGCAAAAAGTTCAGGACAGGAAGTTTTAAAAAATTAATCATTACCTTTGCAAACGGATTGCAAACCAAAAAATAAAATGATATCACCAGAAAAGTTTTTTCTTCGATCTTCCGTTATGCTGTGGTCAGGCGATCCCTGGCTGAATTTTCCTTCATTTTTTGCATTGAGCCAAGTTAAGGCCGTTTCGTGCTGGGCTCCTCGTTTTGCATATGCGATTAGAAGAGCAACAAACTCTTTCAAGGCGATATCAATCTCGCACTGTCACAATTACTTTTGAAAGCGTCTTCTCTTTATCCACAATGTTTGGACTGTTGGAGACGTTGGCTCGACGAAATGTTGCGTGCTTCTTCTTTGACATTTGAAGGGGGTTATTATTTAGTTGTTGCTAGGCAGCTGCCGAGCTAAGTTATGGGGCGAGAGAAGATTCCGTGCAATTTTGCGAATTCCCATCACCTTCAACTCGAAGCATTTACTGACCCGAACGATCGTAATTACGTTTCGATCAAGACTGCTTCAGTACGTACGATAAACAAGCGTACCTTGCATGTACTCATTCAAGGTGTAATTTCTGAAGTATTCGTCTGAAGTAGCGTCGCGTCGAGTTGTAAGCATGAAATGAAAACTTGGGCAGGCAATCTGTTCGGAATTGGGGTTTGGTTTTTGCCTTCATTCTCTACGCTCCGTTGCATGATTTATGGATACTAAGCGAAATGGCGTTCACGTTCGCACGGCCTCAGTTCTTGTTGTGGATCGGATGTGGTTTTTCCATCTTCAACACCTTGAATATCGCCAACTACTATCTCCTTAGACTTTCCTGGTGTCAAATGTGAGCTATAATTTATGTTTGATGAGTATTGTTATCATCTGCTGACTTGTGGGCTCGGCACGGTAGGAGTGAAATCGGTCCATCTGTATTCTGCATCGTGGTTAAGTGATTGACACGCTTGTGTAGAAGCTGGAGTTTACCGGCTGGTGTGCGTCGTTTCCTGTGGTTGCGGTGTTCATTTTTGTCGTAAAAAGTTCCTACCCCTCAGGTACTGATAAGCTGAAATTGGAAGAATAGCCGGAACGTATAACAAAGAACATGAATTCTGCGAGGGGGTGGTATAAAATATAATTACGCTCTTGGACGGCGTTCTTCTTGCAAACCGATGAAAATGTCCTTGCGTGCTACCGTCACATGCTTCCTCGTGGGTCATTGTTCTAGCGTATACAAATATTTTCAGCAGAACCATATTTAATTTCTATGATCAAGTCCAGCTAAAAACTTGTGGAACAGGTAGAACTTGCAACGGTCAGAACTAAGGTAGCATTTTTAGAAAGGAAACTTCTTCATGACACATGAGCTGATTTAAAATTCAGTTTTTTTGCTCTAGGATGGACGAAGTCTAGATTTTCTAGTAATTCTACTCTTCTAGGCACTCGTCGTTTGCTAGTACTCCTCTTTCTTTATGGTATTAGAGTTGCGAAACAAGGTTGACAAACATTCTTTACGCAGTGCTTGAAATGTTTGATTGTTATGGATGAGCTCAAACCCTCAAGTTTAAATCTGTCAAGTCGTGGATCATCTAGCTTTCAAACTGGTTTCTAGATTAATCGTTACAATAGCTACAAGTGATGCTTCATATGGAGGCTATGACAGTTAAAATTCGTTTTGCGGAAAGTATACTCTCCAATAAAGCTTTGTCAGTCTGAAAGCAACAAAAGCATATGCATTGGAACTCTTGTTCAAGGTTACGGACTGGTCAGTAATGACCTCTAATCCACTCTAACATGACGAGCCGGTTGCTAGAACTTCCAGACAGATAGGCAGACGCTGCTTGTATCTGTCACGTAAGGTCATGCATTAACCATTAGACAAACTGTGAGTTATATTGGAACAATAAGTGTTATATCAATGCTATACGAAATGGAAGACATGTGGAGGTACTGTTGTGATTTTGACTGTCTTTTCTATCCAACTTTGGTGCAAACATTCCTGCAAAACGGCAATCGCTTTGCAAGGGCTTTTGTTTCCTTACATGCATTGTATTGCAAGCTTCAAGGGAGCGAAAATTCCTTGAACTTAATTCTTCTGAGGGTGTGCGACATTATACGGGTTCAACTTTGCCTTGGGAATAACATTGAGGAAGATGGGTAATTATAGTTGCTGTAGATAGCAGAGTAGGTAACCTGAACAAAAGAAAACTAATTGGTTTCATCTATAACTCTATCCTAATGGATGAATCATAAGAAAGTTTATATGCAAATGCAGTTCTCATGGTACCGTGATGTGCTGTGCGAAAACCGGTATACCGCGGTGGGAACTCGCTCAGGTGGATAAGTGTGGAAATTGGCGACCTTGGTTCTCCAGATGGTATTCGTAAAACTTGTAATTAATCAAGTGAGAAAGCATTCGGATGCTGGGCTAGATGATCAAGTATGTTTCTAAGTTGAAACTAGAATGTATCTAAGGGAAGCGTCACCTCCTTTCCTTGCTTTTAGACGCGAACAAAATAAAGAAACGAGATAGTTTCTATGGATGATAGCTTGTAATAACGATTTCGCTACGAATGTCGCATTATTCTAGAAGGACAGATCAAACTAGTCATCCTCAGATTGTGGTTAAGCAGGTGTTCATTAAGTAACCAAAATATTCTTGTAGCTCAAGGATGAATAATGATTGTCCAGAAAGATGAGGTTCAAGAATCTGCAAGATGTCAGCAGCTGTGTCAACTCGTGTGAAGAGCACTAACTCTGGGTCTTAGTTTTGGAGTTATTATGACTACATTATGCAACAACACTTGATAATACAAATGGAAAGGATACAAGATTTCGTTCTACGACGCTCTAAGAAGATTAGGAAGGAAGATATTTGAATTATTTCGAAATACGGCATCAAATATTTCCAGACAAGTTCAGTGACCTTTACTAGCATCTGATGAATAAGAACTGAACCAAATCTTGGAAATCTGGGGGAGCAACCTCATGTAAATATAAACTTTTTACAACTTGTTTGATGTGTCGTCAGTTGGATTAGAAATGAGAGTGCTGCTAGGATCCTGAGTCATATAATAATCATTCCATATCATCACATGCTATTCACGTTTATGAAATTGCTGGTTTCCTCGTAATGAAGACATGAAATTAATTATACTTAGAACCTCATTCCGGAATACACTTCGATTCGCACAATCCGTGCTGTTAGACTCAACACGAAAGTTTGCAGTGATTTGAGGTTTCGTATGCATGTATTTCAGGAAAATATGTGACGAAGGAATTTTTCCAAGAATCATCCGTCTGCATATGGTTTTATCAAACTCTTAAACGCGAAAATCAAATGTGGAAAGTGAAAGTGCATACCCAGTACATGTTCTTTACTAATGCATTTAAGGTTTAATAATCATGACCTAATGGGTTTTTATTGCAGGGGGTTAACCAGATCCCAAGTTTGGATAAGCTGACCCATTTAATTATCGGAAGCTCAATGTCTTACCCCGGAGTGCTACCATTGTCTTAAAAAGGTAAGATTTATGAAGCAATCATCATTTCTAGAAGTTCTATAGTATAGTTTATAAGATGAAGGAGTAGCTGAAATGGGACACGGACATAACTTTAATTGGAATAGAACCAATATTACTTGGATTTATGTATTCGAGCTCACTAACCGTTCCTTTAATATAGCACAAAGAAATTAGAATAGAACGCATTAGAATAGAACTAACCTTGAACTTAAATTTTTCAAAGCTAGAGGAACATGTATGAGATTCCATCGGCACCCTTTATTGTTCAAGCGTTTCTGACATAGTGGAACGTGTGCATAATATTGATTGCATTGACACGGTGAAAGTTCAAAAGAGCTGCTACTTGGTATTGAGAACTTGGAGTTATAGGTTCTGCGATGCTGGGGTACATTGATTGCTGTAATTATTCCCTGTCAACGAAGTTGGTATTGAATGAATTTCCACGAATCCTATAGCCATTCAAAGAGCTGAAAATCATTCCCAAGATACATGTTGTGCACACACTTCATTGCACACAGCGCATTGAATTCTATGGAACCAAGATTTAATTTCATGTGTTAATTCATTGCGTGGTACTAGAACGTAGTAATCAACAGTTGATTTTACAGCTGATACTCCTAGTTACAACTCTGGGTCGTTGGTAACGGAAGCAGTTTCAAGTCGTACTGTACTGTTAGTTTTAAAAGGTGAAAGGTTATATAGCTACAGTGAAATCCTTGTTTTTTTCAAAACTGCAGGCATGGGTCGCTTCAGCTACCAGTTTTTCTTTTGATGTAATTATGCCAACGCTTACATTGCATTAAGGAAAATGTCTCTCTCACATTATGTTTGCTTTACTACTTTTGATGACTCTGTGGAAGATGTTGGCATAAAAAATAGTACATTCTACAGGTTTACAAATTATTTGTAGCGGACACGTATTCATTTTGCTCAAAGCATGCATACCTCCGCTGGCAATTCATCATAAAAGCTAGGGCTGGGCAAATGAGATGAAAACCCTTTTATTTATAAAGCTTTTCTATTGGGTCATTAATTGAAAAGCTAAGAAAATACAGCAGTAACTTCCTTAAGCCTCAAATATGTTTCTATCTTTTCACCGTCAAATGAGACGGTTACCATGGTGCTTGTAGGGGGCTTATATATCAAAAGTGCTAAGTGACGGTGAAATGATAGAAGTATGTTTGAGGCTTTTAAGCCTTCCTTAGCTGACGTCTTTGTTGGACTGATGTCTTACCAAAATGTGCTAAGCTGTAGGAAATTCATTTTTGGACAGAAAGAAAGTTCCCTCTTGCATAAGATGAACATTTAGATCGTGGTGGTAATTCTATACGTGGTCAACAGGTTATATTCCACAGGCAACAGCTGCAAATAATACGCAATTTCAGCAAGTGAGCGTATGGAATGGATTCCAAGAAAATACAAATTGGCCAATTACCTTGTCGATGCCCTTATACCAGACATACGCTAGGCGTGGAGCAAGTTGTCTCCTTCGCTCTCAGCACAACCTTTTGTGCACCTTCAGTGTTGTTACTTGCTAGTGTCACCGTAATTTTAAGCCTTTGTATATTGAGGTTGATAACTCTCCGTTTAAAGCGTGATGTTATACCGAGAAAATCGCAAAGTTGAAAGGTAAAAGCCGGAAGGAAGGCTATGTCAAAAGGCAAATTTCGTGATTTATGCATTTACATGTGACCGGAGCACAAATGCCGACCAGACGGGAATGATTTAGATGATAATTAAAACTTAATAGAGCTCGAAAGCATATCATACAAAGGTTCGGTTCATTGCGTACGAAGTTTTTGTCGTACATAAGAAGCGTTGGAACCATTGTCAACTGTAATTAAAGTGAAATATGCATAGGTGTGGAAATACAAAGCAAGTAAATTGGATTCGGCCTTTCAACTTATGAACTTACCTTTAAAACAGGGGGAGGTCTTTTCAAGCCCCACGACCGGTCTTGTGGCCCTATTTATCATGTTATTGACAAACTCCAGAATCTCATGTGTATATGAACGAACGAGTGTTTGAACAACTAATAGCGTTAAATTGATTTCGGTGGAACATCGCGTCAACAAATTTCAAACCATGTAAATTTTCAATCGAATTTAACATTTACGTACGTGAACCAAATAAGCTCCGGTCCTCCTTCCAAATATTAGATCATGCTTTCTGTATGTAGCGTACTTGAGAATAATGGAACAACAGACGAGAGTTCCTCATTTCCGCTCATCGGAATGTCATTTTCTACCTAACTGTAAATTATAAGCCCCTTGCACCATTCCACTGCTCTTTAAATTCGGCCACATAGTACTGAAAGATACTTGAATTACTTTTGTAATTAAGTCGTACTTATTTGTGCCTTTCTATGAGGAATGAGGATTCCTTTCGGGTTTAATGCTGATGGTGAAAAGTATTGAAATAGTGGTACCGGCTTTCTTTATTGCAACTAGGGTATTGATTTCAGCGTGTTATGCGAACTTCATTGTCCACTCTTTTGTCACGTCTCACTTGAAAAGTTTGTAGAAAGTTTGAGTATCCTCAAAAGACCGCGGGCTGTAGGGTGTATCTTGGTAAAGCTAGTCGTGTGCTTATACAGTTGCAAAACTTTGGTGAGAAACTTTTTAACGTAGCTGAAGCATCCTCGTGCATCTTTAAAAGTCGTCCTGTTCACTTGCGAATAAGTGCAAAGATATCGTATCAGGGTGGCTAAGTTTCAACAGAACTAGGTGTGCTGCCAAAAAACAAAACTTGAACGCGGATGGTCCTCTTGATCAATATTGTACTGGTACTAACTATTGATACTAGTAAGAAGGTTTTTACGGAAACCTTTGCATATGCTTCAACCACACTTACAAGAACCAATACTCTCTTAAGGTAAAAGCATTTCTTTTTCATCAGCAGTCGCGGAAAGTCACAGGGGACAATGTTTGTAATGCATTCATTGGAGCGATCAAAGCGTTTCCCGCTGCCGGAGTGTTGAGAGACCTTGCGATGATGAAACCTAAAATATATGCTGTGTGAATGAATAAAGTAGAAGGGCACTCCAGAAGTTCAGGGCATGATAAGTGGGAGCTAAAGTGGAAAAACTTGAATCTTTGTTTTATATTCTGAACAGACTCAAGAATGCGAACTGAAACGGGAAAAGCAAACATCGGGACCTGGATGGGTATCATGGGAAAGTCTGAATCAAGGAACATTATGCAATGAGACCACAGAAACTCCTTTCAAGAATTCTGCACCCTTAGCATATAGCGCGTCTCCGACTCCTTCCTTTCACTGTTACAGGCCTAAAACTAACAGTTCGTTCGATGCTTACTATAGGATTGAGTACCGGAGTAATACTTCAGGCGAATCCCCATGGTAAGTAATGGGATTTTTGGTAGGTTTAATGTACTACTTCGTAGCTGTACGTTAAATAATCCATATACATATTTTTTATGCTTTTAGGGAGACAGAAGACTTGATTCCACGACTGTTTGTGGTAGAGAAAGCAAATAGCAATGATAATGTATCTGTTGTTGTGACAACGTCCTGGCTGATTCATTTAGAAGACGTTTTACCAGGCAAGTATTACAGCCTGTCAGTCACTCCAGTTTCTCCTGGAAAAGTGCATCCGAAGTCTGTCGTACCACCGAGAAGATTTCCAGGTAAGTATAAACTAGAGGACTCGGATAATGCAAGCAATAATGTGATATTGATGTACCTGCCATTTGTCTGGGGAAGCTCAAAGTTATCATGACGAATATATTTTTAATTTCCTGCCCACGCAAAAAGTTTGGCAAGGCAAGATTTGTAGAGTAATTTTTCTTAACTGTTTAGAGCGTGACTTACAAGGTCTGATACTTACTGAAAAATTACTCGTGTGGACAAGACTAACAGTACTAATCGATTGGAATACAAGCGAAACAGACTCTGTTGCAGCTTGCAGCACAGATTCTTTGCTTTGTACTTATACCCAATTTTAGTAGTTTTTGTGAAGTTAGCAGTTGAGCTACAGAATTTTCTTT
>VRMD01003339.1:0-11140 GCA_009872375.1 Sminthurides bifidus | reverse complement strand
GTTAGCGATGTTTGTGTTGTGAAGAAAAGCCAGTGGCCGAAATGTTGACTGTGGGTATGAAACTTCGGTTAGTTTGTAATGTATTTTCGTTCGTGTGTTATTTCAGGTGGAAGTTGTTTATAAAAACGTGGACATGGAAATCAGATAATTGGAGCAAACTAAGGAGGAATGCGAAGAAATGATATCATGTCACAATAATAGTCTTGAAACGGAGTTGGTGCTGGGCTTGCCGTAAGGAGTAATGCAAACCTAATGGGGGAGTATTCCCCCTCCTAAAAAAAGTTCGGAGGTTGTAATTACATAGGACTTTCGGGCACCTTGTACATACACCTTGGAAGCAAAGGTGGAGAGAGCGGAGAAAGTTTCCCGGTTGCATAGTTAGCTTGAGGCGTCATTCTTTGGAACGTGAGCATGTCACCAAGTCATTTGCTGCAGAGTGATGTGAGTGAGGAGCGGTAAAGTTGTTTTGTTATTTTGCACTGATGACTGACACAGTGAGAAACGTGTGCAACTTATTGAAACAGTGCGGTAACTTTTTTGGCTGAGGGGAAAGGAATGCTCCGATGCCATAAACAATTCAAGCTTACAATGTCAAAATACGGTGTATTCATTCCTTCTCCGGATGCGTAGCCATGCTTTTCTTAATCCTCCTTGGTTGGAGTGGTGTCACTTGGAATTTTTTGCTGGAACTTACGCAGAGTACTTTCCCTTTGAAAGCACATGATGTGTCCTGCATAACTTTCTCCAATGTAAGCGGCCTGACACGTGCTCTAGTACCGTTATTTCTCTGCGTATGCCAGGGTCTATGGAGGTGAATGGCTTTTGTGCCAGTTTCGCTTAGTCGATCGTGAATATTAGAATTCTTCTAGGTTCTGAAGCTATGTCAACATTAATCACATGAGAAATATGCCTTTCAGAATGCAAATATTAGTTTGAGGAACTCGTATTGAATGTGACCTAAAGTTTTTTGGGTGCAAGTACTCAAAGTTTCGGACTTGGGTACATACAAAATATAATGAGAAATTCCATTTTAGAGAAGAAAGTTGAAATGCGTTCGTTCCTGGTATGAAAAAAGTTTAAATGTAATAATTTTCCTTACCGTTTATTGGTGATCCTGAATGCTAAAAACCAATACTCCGGGACTTTAAACGGTATTCGAGTTCCAGCTGTAGTACCAGCCTCAGTCACAGTTTTTTTAGCACTGTATTAAAGTTAAAAATTCTGTAAACATGTTCCAAAATTGGACTATACACTCCCCAGTTTTGAACATGGAGCTCCGTTGTCCAAAAAATTTGCAGCACTCAGAACAAAGAGAGGAGCTGCTATTAACTAATTGTGATGTGTGTCAAGCTGTTAATTAATGTTTAACGTCTTGTGGAAATAATCATGTCTTGCAATTTTTTCACGAGCCCTGGGAGGTTGTGATTTGCTTGCAAAATTATTGAAAACTGAAGAACATGCGGAATTCACCTTGCCTAGAAGTGCTGGCGAGAGGGAAGAGAAAGAGCAGAGACCTGAAAACAGACTTGCGTACAAGGAGAAAGCAGATTGTGGCCTTTCTCCTCTGGGATTCCAGCGAGGAAATGTTTTTATTCCCTTTGCTAAAGCAGTCGTATTCTACATGAGCATGTACATTACTTTCTCTCCGGTTTAACACGGCCGAGCATGAGTAGAGGCACATGTACATACTGGGCAATTTTCAGCTCTACTTTTTTGTACTTACAGCTCTGATATTGCTTGGTAATTACAGTTATTTGAAAAAAGTCTTTTGTTGCTCCATTCCCTCCTAGCTATTGTGGCTAGAAGCAGTAAAACCCTACAACTGATTTGCAGCATCCTTATGTAAAATATGTAACGGGAAAATCCGCCTACAGACTGTCTAGAAGCTATTACAGTTATTGCTCCTACCTATTGCAACAGCCACGCTTTCCAATTAAGGTGAAAGACACTAATGGCTTAAAGTTGAAGGACGGAAAGTGAAAGCACTTCCCAGGGCAAACATTAACACGTTGTCGTTGTACCCATCGGCGCTTTAGTGGCACAGCGGTGCTGCATCTTCATCACATGGGTAATTATCCGGCGGACACCTGGAAAAAAATGGGGAGGTTTCAAAGGAAGCTTTTAGACCACCCGGAGCTAAAACCGGTGACATTGAACCCTTAATGGGTCAGGCCAGACGGGAAATTTAAACTTGGACGGGGTAAATTTTCCAAGCAGTTCCATGTTTACACCGTTATTATACTACCTTTCCAAATCCTCATAGTAGAGCTTGATGGCCTTTTCCTGCTCCAAAGTCTCGATTGAAAATGGTCGGATGGTTCTCAGCTGGACTATGGCTTGGTCGGCTGTCATGCCACAGAACCGCACCAAGTAGCAGGCGGCAAGCACACCTGATCTTCCCCTACCGACTCTGCAGTGAATGCCCACAGGCTCGCCTTCCTTGCGAGCTTGTTCGCAAAAACAAATGAATAGTTTGATATGTTCCATGGTGGGGGCTTCCAGCTCCGTGAGGGGGATTTCCAGAAAGTAAAACTCGGTGAACAGGTGGATGGGGGGTCGGCACTCGGGAGACAAACACACTAATCTTCTAATTCCTGCCTTTAAAAGAAAACGCAAATGCTCGGGATATTGTGGCCAGGCCATGAGGGCAAGCCTGTGCTTGATGATCCACTGGAATCTCCAAGGGATGCAGAGAATGCCTTGGTGCTCCAGAAACGGCGTCAGGTGGCTGGTCTGCACGAAAGTAATGGTCGATAGCACTTAAAGTAATTAGCGAAACGACATGGAAATGAAATGAGAATTTGCAACCACACAACGCTGGTCTTTTGCAAGCTCGGCGGTTAATGCATGGTTGTTAGAGCTCCGCTGGGAGGCGAGGAGAATAATAAAATTGGATTCTTTCTTTTTTCAAATCCGGAATTCGAGCTGGACGGTATGTTGAAGTGGCTGGTGGGAAATAATGCATTACCTTTTTGCACGCAATCTCTGGCAAGTCATTTCTACGGCAGTAATCACGGCTTATGAGGAATCTGCTGTCCATTTTGGGAAAGGTAGTGGTTTGTAATGAGGTGTTTGTATTACAAATGGGGGTCTGAGATTTTCCTGGGTGGTGAGCTTGTGCTTTTTATGCCGAATGCAATGTCCCGCAAATGCCTGATGAGATTCTTTCTGCTATTGCCTTCCGTATGTCACGTGAACATGGTCGGAAAACACGCTTTTTCTTATGGTAAGGTACTTGTAACATTAGCTAACTAGACAAAAATCTTTCAAATTTTCGCACATGAAGCTCTATAATTTCTGTAATGTCATGGAAAAGTTGACAACAGTTTGTAGGACTTAAATACAGAAATCCTGCCTACAAAGACTACAGACTTGAAGCTTGAACACAGTAGAGCAGATGCTGCTGCCCATACAAGAAAATCGCTTTTCAAAACGCCTTAGCGTTACCGATAATTCAGTGACGATTTCAAAAATTGGAAAAAATTCCTTTTTAGGCTATCAATTGTCGAGGACTGGGATCTAGGGTATTGCCATTCGATAAAAAGGGCTGTAACTAACCACTAGTTTAAGGAATTCCAGGCTTTATATACGTAACCTGAAACCCAGTCAATTTTAACTATTACCCGAAGCTATAACGGTAATAAATCTTCTCGAGATAACAGAACAAAAAAAACAAAGCAAAAAATGTTTCCTTATAAAAAAGCGTTTCAACGCTTAAAACCACCGTTGTTCTTCGTATTCATCCCTGATTGCTTTGAATTTCAAATCACCACAAAACCAGGCTCTGTGTTTGCACCATTCGGTTACACGGTATCCATCATGATTCGGACTTGATCCGCCACGGCATTTCCAGCACCTCCTTGCTTGACTCCCAAAACGTATTCATTGACACGCAGGAACTTTTTCGCCAATCCATCAATCTCCGCTTGCTGGGCTTGAATCAATTCTTCTTTCTCCTGCAATGTAGGCAATGAACCCCCAGTTGAAAACTTTTCAATGCAGTCCTTAGCAACCACCACCGGCTTGTCAAAGTCAAGTGAGTCAACCCCCTGTGAATCATCATGCTGTGCCAGTGCTTTCTCTCTTTGGTTTCATCCTTAACCACATACCTCCAACTCCACTTCATGGTTCATGTCAATGTCCTCCCTTTTCATGACTGCATTCTGGAGCTTCATCCTCATCTCGGTTGCATCACCAGGTTTGGCGTTTTGGCCTGATTCCAAATGCGAGTTCGAAAGCTGATACTTTGTCCCTGGCGATTTTCAGTTCCCGTCTAAGTTCATTGATTTCGTAGACGAGTAACATGTTTTCCTGCAATGAAATGAGACAAGGCTCGTTGACAAAGCTCTTGAGCTCAAAGTCTCCGGTAAGGAACTTACAAGCTTAGAAAAATGTGAAACAGCCCAATCAAATTCTTCAGGTAGGCGACACAACCTTTACCAATATCAAAGGCAAGTAGATAGCCTTACGTGCATGATTTTACGTTGCTCACTCCTAGTCAAAGTGGACGTCTTTGGCCATTTTCCGTTTGATGGAATGTAAGCTGACTTCCAAGTGATTCTTTTGCCTCACAAGCTCGCAAATAGCCTCCTGTTCTTGGTTCGTGGCTTTGGAGACTTCGATGGAGTGACCGTATTTCGCATATGTAATCTGGAGTACAAGACACGTTGAGTGAATATCCTCCCTTGAAAATCAACCTTGACTGTAAAGCCATGAACCAGAGGCCATGACTCAAAAGTCAGTTCCCTGAATCAAGCATTATTGCGGTTTCTCCTGTTTATACCTTAATAATGCTTTTAAGTGCCTTGGGATCCTCCAACAACTTCATTGCTTGGGATAACTGACTCCTAATTCGACCCAGAAGAATGTTCAGTTTCCACCTCTGTCGCCGTTCCTTCTGGTACTCCCCATCTGTTATTCTGAGCTTGTTGGTCAGCTCGTTGACTTGGAGCTGCAAGCCATTTTTCAAAGCAATCGTGCCCTCCAGCTCCGTTTCCATATCCTGATTCAACTGTTTGAGGTAGATAATTTCCCTGTCCTTGGGTTCAATCATTTTCTTCAACTCTTTGATCTTGTAGTCGAGCACAAACTTGAATTTTTCCAGCTCATTGTTGGTCTTCTTGAGATCAAAGATGATCTTTTCCTTATCGTGTACGTTCTGGTCCCGGTCAACGAGATCCTTCCGGAGGGAGGAAATCTCCTTCTCTGTGGACTGAATGACAACTTTCATTTTCGATCCCTCAGTGAGCAACCGCTGAACTTCGTTTTTATGCTCTTCAATCTCCTTTTGCATCGTAGAGAACTTTTTCCTCATGATTCCCGCCTCAGCCTTGAGTTTGTGATTGAGGTCTCGCTCAAACTTGAGCTTCCGCTCGTAGCTTGTCGTCAGTTCTAGGATTTCCTGATCGGCATCTTCTTCAATTTGTCGCTTCATCTCCTCGCACTCCTCCATAGAAGTACGGGCTTCGTCAAAAGCACATTCCAGCGCAGAATTCTTGCCTTTCAGTTTGCTCTCGTAGTAGTCCACTAGTTCCTCCATGGCAGAGGTCTTCTGTGACTCCAGGCTCGCAATTCTCCTACGGAAAGACAGAACTGATTGTTTACATAAGGACCATGAAAAAATCCATGAGCCGTTCAAACAAAATCCACGTGTCACAAAAACTAAAAGCCGGAGGTAAAACAACGGAATCACTCACGCTTCATAATCCTTAATTGTGTCCTCCAGAAGGTTTTGAAGCCGGTTGTACTTTTCAAATTCCGCGATGAGTTTGGTATTAAAATGGGATTCGAGATTCTCAAGCGTGAGCTCCTGCTTCTTGCCCACTTCCTTGAGAAAGTTGTGGTGACAGAGATCGCTTTTGTCTTTGATTTGAACTAACTCGTCGATCCTAGCGCCTAGGGTGGCAACCTCTTTTTGGAATTTTGAATTCACTTCAGTCAGTTCCTCCTGGTAGAGCATATCCTTCCGTTTCAGTTGGTAATCCATTTCGAGACGTAACTCTCCCATCTTTTGACGCAAATCATTGATGACGACTTGGCGTTCCTCCAGATCTGATCTGTAAATATTGGAAGTGGCATTAGCATTTCCAGAGTTTATTTGTGGAAAGTCGAGGGAATTCAATTTCGTCCTAGGAGGTGAGACAACATAAAAACAGCATTTCCCAAAAGGTGAAGGGTTACAAAAATCCGACAGAGTGCATTGAGAGATTGCATTATTTCACTGCTTTATATTGTGGGGGTGAAAGGTAAATAACTAAAGGTTTATATTCCCAACAGACTGCAGTACTAAAATGACTGACAGCCAATCACGATAAATTTGGAAAATAAACCGTTTGAGTGGCACTCTCACTTTGTTATAAGGACTTCCGAGGCATAGCTAATGTTCCTTTTCGATTTTTGTGACTCGTCCCTCTGCATCCGTTAGTTTCCAAAAGAAGATGGTTCCGTCTTCGGAGCATGAGATGCAATAAACTTCGTCGTATGTTATACAAACCTGGAAACACGCATTGAAGGTTTTAGAACTTGAGCCCACATTAACAAACTTGTAATTCTGAACTTCTTCGATTCTTTGATTCGCTGACCCTTCAAAAAATACTCAATGTAGACTTTTTAACTTACCTTGGTCACCTTCCCGGTATGCATATGGTAGTCAAACCATTCCCCAGCATAGGTTAACGGTTGCTTGAAGGACCTGACAAGTCCATCTTCACAGGAGGCTACGAGAATCTTCCCCGAAGGGCTCAAGGCCAGTGACACTGCCATGGCGTGTAATTCCAGTTCCTTAACTATCTGTCACAGGTCAAAGTTCACGATTTAGGTGGTGACCATGGCTCAAAACTACAGACTTTCAAAAAGTCTTGGGAACAACTGTATCATGCAAAAGTTTTACATGTCCGTTACTACAGTTTTGACATTACCATCCCCTCGTAGAGCTGCAGCTCCTTGATGAACCCGTTCCCAGTGATCATGTAATGAAGCTTGGAGTCTGCAGACGCGACCACTGCCAAGATATTCGACCCTCGGTCAACGACATCAGCCGTCCTTTTAGCTGACATGATTTCCCATTCATAAACCGCTCCATCAGCACCACATGAGTACAAATAAGCATCGTTTTGCGACCAACACAACTTCCGGATCTGGGTTAAAATCACTAGGCAATTAGCAACTGCATGCCAATCTTACCTGACAGGTAATTTACTGCCTACCCGAAATTCTAATAAGTTTCGGCGATAGGTAAAAGACATTTTTGATGCTATGCTTTGGGGTTAGGTGAGATTACAAAAGGTGGATGTGACACTAATAAGTTACCTTGTTGCTGTGCCCCTTCATGTTACAAATATTGTCAAACGTGACAGAGGAATACACATGAATGATATTGCCGTTGGCAGCAGCAAACAATTGACCCCCATGACTGTAGAGGCATTCCCGACAAGACCTGATGGCGAAATCCTTCAGCTCTCTAATATCATCCATGAGGACTGTGAAAATCCTAATTTTATCCACGCATCCAGCGAGAATAAACAAGCCTGTAAAAGTACAAATACCAGGATTTTCAAAGTCAATATTGACAATATGGACCACTCCAGCTCCTTGTGCAAGTGAGATCCTGGTTTTAGATCTAATCTCCTTCGTGTGGCAACAGGACAAAAAGGCATTATACATCGGTAATCCAAGAATCCAGGTTCAAATTTAGCTTTCCCCCAGCCATCACATGTTCATGGATCCGCAATCGAAGACTGAACATGCAAACTCCCGGCTCATGGAATCACACAAGGAGAATTCGCCTAATTCCCTCCTCATGCTATTGCAAAAGCTGCCCTGCTGGAGATTTTTTCGCAAGCCTCTACGGGATGATGCAAGCTAAACGAACACACGGAACCATATGGTGGGAATTGCCTTTACCTGTGGGATGGAAGCTGACACAGTAGATGTCTTCTGCGAATTCCTTGGAATTCTCTTGAGTCATGGTGACGTAGTTCCAGACGCGAATGAATCTGTCAACTCCAACCGTAACCAGTAAGGATTTCCTCACAGCCACGTCCATTGCCACAATAGGTCCGAAATGGAATGAGCAATTAACGTACTCGAATTTCAATTCATCTGCATCCTAATTGGCAAGGACAGGTTCATTGTCAAGGTTAGATGTCACGCAGTGTATTGCTGGCTTGGCACCCTGGTGCTTTCATACATTTGTTGTAATGCCGTTAGTTTTACCTGAAGCTCGGCACTGGATAGGGTGAAAGAGAAAATCTGCCTGTTGTACGTAACTGCGACGAGGACCTCCTCAGAGGGGTTTACTGTCAGTGAGGTAACGATACGATCCTGGGCTTCGGAAGTGTCAGTCGGGATTTTGATGACGTAGAGCTGTTTGTAATGCTCTTCTGGAGTTTCAAAGACGAGTTGTTCTTCAAAAACCACCACGTTTCCAGTACCTACGGCTGCGGCAAACCCTTTGGAGAAGCTGACCATTGCCGTGACCTCTTCCCCCCGGAAGATGGAGGGGGCGTGTGCTAGAGTCGGTCTCATGCCTTCTGAGGGCTTTCCATCCGATGAATGGAGGTCAGTCCCTGCGGTGGCAACTGACTTGAGATGCATTTCCGCCAGGACTCCGGAAATGTCGCTTTTTACGTGCCGGACGGGGATGTCGTGGCGGTACTCTCCGCGTTCAAAGCACATGATTTTTCCGTTCGCCGTTCCGGCTATAAGTCGGTCTCCTTTGGCAAGCCAGGTGTGACACAGGAAGTGATATGTGTCACCTTTTTGGAAACCGAAAGGCTTGAGATGCCCTTCGTTGTAGCGGAAGAAGCGGAAGGCGCCTTGGCCTATGGCGCACATCACGTTGTTTTCTCCGGGGCTGGTGGTTATCTAAATAGAGGTTGCTGAGGCTGCAGATAATTTAATTTGGTGACAGGGAAGGATTGATGTTCTCTCAGATAAGGAGAGGGAGAGGGTGATGCAATGAAGGTAATTTACCTCGTATACGGGCCCTAGGCCGCCGGTAGTTTTTGCCATGCTTACAACACGACCCTTGTCCCATTTCCAGAGGACGAGCTGGTACTCCGGCCCGGCTGTCAAAGAGGCGAGGTGGACCAAGTCTTGCGTGAAGGCTAATGAAATGTAATCTGCTAGAGAGCCTTCGAGGTTGATCAACGTCTTCCGCTTCTTGTTCTGCTTCAGTTCGTAAATTCCTATTGACGGTCGTTCACCTTTTTGCGCTACTGCGGCGTATACTCTACGAGGAAAGAAAAGTCATCTGGTCTAATTCAAGGTGATTGATGAAGTCAGTAAGGGTAAAGTAAGGGGTCAGTTGGTACGTAGTGATTCGTGTGTTTGACCTATAATCCGGGCTAAAGTCTTACTTGTTTGGTGAAACTGTAATGGCTGTAACACCGTTCCCTTTCTCCACTCCATGAAGGAATTGTTGCGTTTTAAAGTCTGTGTTGAGAGTAACTACTGAGTTTCCGGCCGGGTAGATGATTGTGTTGTTTTCCACAAACCAGCAAGCTTGACCTTGCACGTCAGAACTGAGGCCGAAAACGTATTTCGGGTGTAAGTTGGCGTAGGTAGCCATGTCGGAATTTTTTTTGTACGAGCCGCTGAGTTACTAACTCGTAAGCACCGCAATGATTGTAACGGAATCAGGAAAGACCACCACCTAGTTACTGTGGTGACATATTGGCCACGAAAACAAAATGGCTATCAGTATTATTATCACATGATGCTAAATTTTGTAAATTGATTGTCTTTTCGCACAATTCACAAAGCTATTATTGTGCTCTTTTGTTAGACACGTGTTTTTCGAAAATTGCGACATCTGATGCAGTGGAAGGGTTAAAGACCTCTGGTGTCATGGCAGCAGATGCAGCTGTGATTAGGGATAGCAGAAGGGGGATGATTTCAAGTGAATGAATTCAAGAACTTCTGACCAAGTCAGGGACAAAGGCTACTCAATAAGAGATTTTTGGAGATTCAAGGAGTTGTTGGAGCTTGGCAACTTCATCGACTTAACGGTGCCAGGCAAGCACCAAAGGAGATACACGCCGCATAATCGATGAAGCATACAGGCTCTTCTTTCATATCTTAAGTGCTAGGGCTAGTATGCTAATACTCCCATTTTCTTTCTGTAGAAGAGAGGGTGAAGTATCCAGAATGTGTACAACATTGCTTCAGAATTCAGAAATCCTACAACTTTCAGTCTCCGCCTGGCTTACATTATGGGAATTCATTGAGCTAGACTTGAGCCATGTAATATGAGGTGTCTGATTAGCAAAAGAGCTTTTGTCTCAAAAAGCCAAAAACTAACTGAGTAGTTTCGAAACATTTATGTTGAAAAATGACTGGATTTACTTGTTCCAACAAGATAATTTAATTTTCACATTGTTGACGTAGGTGACATAAATCATTTCGTTACGTTTCTACGTTACCTACTCATATCTACAGAAATAATCTAAGGAGCACAGGGATACTGCATTCGGTCCCATTCTACCGAAGTGGTGACTCTGCATGGAAAACGACTCAATCCTTGCGCTGCTGCGCTGATGGTTGTGGTAGTCTCAGTTTGGCCATAACTACTTCCATGTCGTTAAAACTCATATCGTGGTAGCTGAAGTATTCAGGATTCTTGTATTCCGCTGACTTGGATGCACCTGGCCCGACTGTAAACGTAAATTTGGGTCAACTTACAAGTTTCAGTTCAAAGATACAACTAGTAACAAATTATGAGGTCCACGAGATTGGATCATTTCCCAACCAACAAGTCTTGTGGTTTAGCGCAAAGAGTTTTCCGTGCCCGTTATTATTATTTGTCGAGTTTTTTACGCTACAGCAGGTGAAAAGAGAATAGTGGTTAACTTTACCTTGGCCTTCTACTTTCTTAAAAATGTATGACGGCGGCTCGATATTCTTTAGGTCCATTGCTGAAGCTGATTTTGAGCTTGTTGATGATTCAGACTTCTTTCCTGCCAAGGCTTGAGAGCTCGAGCTGATGTTTCTTCGAGCTAGAGAAATCAGAAGTGGAGCCCGATTCTTGAAAAAAATAAATAAGTAAAATTTACATTATTGCAGCCTTTCTTCATATGAGTTAATGTTTGGATAACCCCTTAATAAAATGGTAGTGCCAACCAAACAGATAACACATATT
>VRMD01003338.1:0-11142 GCA_009872375.1 Sminthurides bifidus | reverse complement strand
ACCGTGGGAAAGGAAAACAAACTGAAGTAATTAGGCGTTGTTTCCGGTTTCCTAAGGGCCAACTGATTCACGCTCCCGGCAAAGGACTGATCTCCGTTACTGCTTCGTTTCCATAAACCGTTCAACTCCGCCGGAGGAATGGATATGAAACTAGCCTTGGTACTTGAAACATCCTTTGAATTTTCCTCCAATTTTGAGGTCGTGTTCTCCGGTTTCATTTTGAAGTCTGGCAAAGGGTCAAAGTCACCGTTCCCTTTGCTTACACCGGAGGCGTTTGTCGGCATCACCCCCAAAAGATGCATAGGGACCGTGGGTACGGCGATGGTGGCTGCCATCGTTGCCATGTCGTCGGCAGCGCCCTTGAAGAAGGAAGCCAAGGCTCCGCTAAAGCTCTGCATTGCAGATCCGAAATTTTGCACCAGGCCTCTGAGCTGATTGTCCACGTTGGAAATCAAAGCTTCCATTTTCGGCAAAGCAAAGGTCGTGTCAGGGTCTCCGTCTTCGCCGACTCTGGCAGACATATTCGTGGGATTTGGCATGGACATGGTCGCCATGGCGATGGGATTGCCGGTATTAGACATGGGACTGGGAGCTGGAGCGGCAGAAGAAGCGTTAGACTTGCTACCTATATCGCTGCGATCATAGAATAAGAAGCACACATGAAGCATAATAATTGGCATGCACATGCAGAAAACATTCAACAAGTCCACATTCGTACGACCAGTCATCAGTTTGAATTAACTCAGGTGATTCATTTTCACGTGGAACTGGACCTTTTGAAGCTACGCTAACGGCGTCTTAAATGGATTAGGCCATTGAATCAAGCCAAGGGACTCGTTGTTTACGTCACGTAACCACGGCAATGTGAACGCATTGGATTCTACTAGTTACTGCTTGAAATTCGCTTTAAAATTTCATCATCCCCGTCAGCATACCTGCGCCCAAAGGCAATGCTCACCTTCCACGGTTACCTGTCTGTGAGTTGAGCCTTACGACGAGCATATTCACCTGCTTGACTGGATTACATCCGTTAATTAAAATTCACAGCATGTGGACCATGATTAATCCCAATCACAAGCAAACCTCCTCCTAAGGTCACATAGCACATGCTTCGAGAATCTCAAGCAAACAAGCCGATTGTTACGAAGCAGTAAAGGTTGTTGAGCGTCAGCCCAGGCTCATCCTCTGTTGGAATGAATCGCTGATCAAGCTTCTGAGAGTTTCCAATCTGCCTACATGACTACATGTTGACGCTGAAATGTGAGACTGGCGGCTGGTATGTTACTTGTCAAGGTATGGATGAGCGCTTTCGAAGCGCAAAAAGCGCAGCGTCTGCTTCAGCCTCAAGTTTCCATTCACCTCCAGCTAACGCTTTTTACAGCGCTTCTTTTAATACCTTGACCGCTGAGCTGACGCTTCTAATCTCGCAGTTTGATTATTTACAAGCTGACATGCCCATAAGTTTTCTGATACTTTCTAAAAGGCCTTGTTAGCTTAACGGTAAAGTTGCAGAAATGCAGATGGTGAAAAAAAAGGTTGTAAGAAGCAGGACGGAAGACAAAAGAAGAAAGCACCATATAACGCAAGGAACACACATTTTCCAAGCTGGCTTAATCGACGACCTAAGGTACATACGCCATGGCATCGTTGGCAGTCAGATCGCGTACAATTACCGTCACTGAATGGTTTTATGACTGCATCAATCGTCTACCAGACAACATTAACAACGATGCAGACATGTGGACATAAGGAACACACATTTTCCAAGCTGGCTTAATCGACGACCTAAGGTACATATGCCATGGCATTGTTGGCAGTCAGATCGCGTACAATTACCGTCACTGAATGGTTTTATGACTGCATCAATCGTCTACCAGACAACATTAACAACGATGCAGACATGTGGACACTCGAGAGGCTCTCAAGTATATAAACTTGAGATCATTGTCATCATCGCTAGTCAACTCTTAATCAAGTGTGTGCGTCTTATCTGATGGATGCGAAACCCTCATCTCTTGGTCTTGTCTTTCTCATTAAGGGAAGGTATCTTTATATTGTGTTTCAAAGATGTTATCTCTGATAGCTCACCCGTAGTTTGGCTCTGGCACGTATCCACCGCCGCATCCGAATCCGGGGCATCCTCCGCCGATCCCACCTGTCGATTAATTACATTTGAGGCATCTCAGTTATCGTCCCTTTGCTCACTTTGTTACCTGCAATCTACAGCTTGTTTCTGTCCCACAACTTTTTACATTTGTACAAGAGTTCAACCAACCTGGAAAAATTGCATTACTTTTGTACATAGCATTCACGAGTTTATCACCCTCCCACTCGCCATGTTTTACCACTATCGGTTCAAACCACAACAGGAAGGCTTCGGTGCATTTGCAGATTTGTATGTGCAAATATATACAGGAGGAACGCTACAAATTAGAGATTGTTTTACACTCCTCGGACTTTGGTTACAGGCAATCTTCGAGATACCGGCTTGAATAAATTCATGCTTGCGCCGGATGAGATCCGCTGACCTCTAAATCGTTGTTACTATTTACAGCAATTCATACTGCTTGATCAACACCAATTGGAATCTGGGATAGAGACAATTACCGCCTCGGGGTTACGTGAGATTGGATAGGACAAGGGTCAAGTGTGGATTATAAGTAAGTCTTTTCAGCCTATTTAAATCGACGCTCTAGTCCTTACCTTACGGCTAGCTTTATATTGGACACAAGTCCCATTGATTGAAACCCCAATCAACAAACTCTTTTTATCCTTTGTTCGATGCTACTTGCTGCAATCGGTACTAAAGAAACCATTGATCTTTGGCCTTTGAAGAATGATTGGGCATAATAAAGTTTGCAAAGAGCGCAGAATGAACCCACTGTTCCTGTTACAAAGTGCGACTTGATGCGCATCAGCTCATCAGCTGTCACCTGAGCGCGTTAAGAATGCAGTGTGTTCAGTTTACTTGACACCTAATCAGTTCTTTGTTACTTGATTCTTTTTGATTATCGTCTTCTTCACCCTTTGGATCTGCCTGAACTAAACCCAAGCAAAAACAAGGACAAGATGTTGCCCTCGACTTGGCACTTTGTAGTACTCCTGTACCCAGTTGTAAAAGTTAAAAGCTCGGGTAGGTGAATGCCGTGGTACGCATTAGGGTTAGAATCCTGACCTTTGGTTTGTTTTGATTGATAATGAAAGGAGCGATTCTGGCAACCACAGAAGCATTAATTACAAGCTGGATTAGTTCAGCTCAAGTTGTTAAGGATTTGTACAAGGAAGACGGGGAAAAAATCCGCCGTAAACCGGTCAATTAGTCTTGTTAGGTGAGTCGCCAGGCGCCAAACTCAATACGTTAATGATACATTCGCAAAATAATTAAAAGAAAAAGTCATGCGCTCACAGCTCGTCTTTGTTTACCTGTCCCAGGAACGTTGCTACCTGCGAAAGCTCCCCAGGGTAAAAAAGGGTTCGTTTCTTGGTTCTCCTCCAAAACTGCCGAAGCCAACTATAGCAGAACAAGGGTCAGGCAATGTGAGATCAGGTGTGGAACAGGTCTCAAGGGTCATTCATTCATAACTAGTGCTTGATTATTGTTAGATTTTAAGTATTTTGCTAGTCTGAGTGTTTGTTTTACAAAAATGTCAGAACAGACTTGTTAATCCTTGATCTGTATCAAGGTGGCTACAATAGGAACTGCACAGCGCTTACTAGCCTCTACTAGGTACAAAGTTTAAACCCAAGTTTTTTCCCTGCAAGGGCCAATCCTTACATAAGCTACCTTCATTTTGACCCCTTGGTTTAAATAGCGCGATTCGTCGCTGATGGCCAGCGATTAAGGATAATTGCTCTTAAAAATGGTGGGAAGCGCAGCGTCAGTGCAATATCAGTACCTTATTATCTTCTGCGACTAAAAGCTAGGTTCAACCATAAACTTTACGTAAGTTAATAATTTCTATTGAATTGGAGTTTTAGTATGCCTATCAGACTCGAGTGTGGATTTTGTGAATCATTCACACGTTGAGGTGTTCCGTACTTCCCAGAGACATCACCGTTGACCAGTTTGCACTCGTTGTTCAATCACTACGCTGCGGCTTCTCATTTCTCACAGTACTTTGATAATTTGAAGCTCGAGAGGCAAGAATGGAAGCGGCAGCCTGTTCACGTTTGTACCAAAGCATTAAGATTTTAACAACAAGTTTTTAAGCTCGAATCCATCGTCCTAGGACGTCGAGTAACCTTGTCCATGTTAGACTGGTATTGCAACAATGTTCAGAATATCATTAGTGAAACTGCAAATTAACAATGGAATAATGTCACTTCCTCCTGATGCGTAACTTCCGTAAGCAAGCATTAGACTCTCAGTCAGAGACCGTGAACATCTATGGGATTGATTCCTACAAGTCAAAGGCTTCATAGGCTCTTTTAGCATCGGAATGACATTCTGTACAACAGATGAACTTTAACATGAGGCAGGAAGAGAAGCAACTGCATCTCATCCTCAGCCTATTAATGAACTAAACCCGAGAATAATTCGCACTTCACACCCTCAAAGAAATAATAAAGGTGAGAAACAAATGATCCGTTTTGCTCCATGGTAAATCCGTACTCGCTCATCTTGCAAACGTTTTATGCTAATAAACCCTCACACACATCCACCCCACCAAGTACTGTTAGATCGGAGGAGTTGCCATTATTGCTACGTGCCGTGTAGTGCAGTGCACCTTGTGACGTTAACTGGATTTCCGTGAGCGGATGGAGAGAATTGTTGCAAAAATTCCGGTGTCTGCGTAAAAAATTTAGCATCCTCCGTTACGGGAAGAAATCCTTGACGGCTCAAGTCCTGCCTTGGAGCAAGGTTTTGATTTCTGAAGCTCGTTAGCCGGCCGTAATGACGTTGAATGCGGTAATCATTTTCTCGTTCCGCAACTTTCAGCGCGGACTTTCGGCATGCCAATGTTGCAAGACTGACTGACACGGGATGCGGAGGGATCGTCAGAGGGTTGATTTGAGGTGCAAGCGGCCGTTATTCGCAAATCTCCCTGCATCCATGCAAATTAAAATAATCCCCCGTGGCACTAATCCCGATCAACCAGCTTTAGAACAGGAGCTATGCGGCATCCTCCTCCTTTTAGACTTGATGGTACTAGCTCCGCTACTAAGCTTCATTCCCCGCTCCCGCGTCTTGGCAACCGACCTCTGGATTTGATTTGCCCGTAATCCGCCCAAGTAGGAAGCGAATCGTTACCAATCCTTTCAATTTGCTCGCGAGCTTTTGCTCAAGCTGGGCTTGATCTCCTGTCGGACGCAGTTAGTAAAGTACTTGAGCACGAAGGAGAGGAAAATACCGGTATTCCTCCATGATATCTGAAATTTCGATCTTGTTTCACATCACGCCCCATGGGCTGGGTGCGGTACAAGTACAAATGGCTCAAGCTGTGGCTGCCAGGTAGCGTGGGTCCGATTGAAAAATTGCATACATGTTCAGCTCCCAGCATGAGGACCTGGGGAAGAGGATCTCAGAGGCAGATCATCTGCCGCCCTTTCGACCGTTGAACTTGATCACAAAGTATTGTGACTGGATCACGACTCTGAGTGCCCATCGTGTGATGTGACACATCACACCGGTTTCTTGGTTTCATTCAATGGTTTGAAACTCACGCTCGGAGCGGAAATGCAGTCCGTTCGCCCAGCAAAACCATCAAGAAAAGCCGAGGATTGTAAAAGTTACAAGCTTCTTATGAGGTTCTGGCCCAATACTTCAATGCCAGCAGCACTACCGGTCTGCGTCCTCGGAAGAAATGGTTTCACGTTGGCTCCGGCCCTAATCACATGGCGCGAGGACAGGGTCAAAAAATGTCAAGCGCAGTCCCTACAGCTCCTGGTCTAATCAATGATGATTGTTGCAAATCCTGCTTGATTCAATCTTTAATCGCGCTTGGCGCCAGGTAGGAAAAAAGTTAAACCAGATCAGCAGAAAATTATAATGCATGACCTAGAAACTAAACGGTGAGCATGAGGAAAGCATTGGCTGAAATTCATCGTGTTGTCTCTGCAACGACTTGACTTGGATGGAAAATTATCTTCTCTCTCTTTCTCGTCTCCTCTATCCGAGAGAGATCTTTTCCTTTCCCCTCATCCCCGCCCTCCCCCCACCATGTCACACTGTGTTGAACACAGCCTTCTCAAACCAGGGTAAGGTTAATCTGCTGCCACCCTGCAGTGTGTGTTGTGTATGCACAAGTCCGCCTGTCTTCACCCTCACCCCTTGCAGCAGGAACGGCAATGGGACGGTGCAACTGGGAGCAATCGTCCAGTCAACCACCCCACCACTTTCTTCAGCTGGCTTTTGTAACGTTTCATCATGACGATCATCGGCCAAAGCCTAAGTTAGTGTTGCAGTTAATTCAGAGCCTTATTTCTCCTTCCCCCTAATTTATTTATCCAAGTCTCCAAGAAGAACCTCTTGAGCAGAGGATCAGTATCTCTCCCTTCCTGATTGGTTCCTGGTTCTCCTATATAAAGGTGATTGTATCTCTGAGCCTCAAGTTAGTTTCTCACACTACAGCCTTCAATTCAAGTCTTGGAGACGTCTCTCTCTCGAGTTTTGCAAACACTTATTAACTACCACCACCGTCGTCGTCGTAAACCTTAACCTTCATTCAAAATGTTCAGTAAAGTTACTTTTGTGCCTCTTCCTCGCTGGAGTCCTTGCTGTCTCCGCGTACCCTGTTGAAGAAGCTGTCAAATCAGGTGAGTTCCCGCTTTCCTCTCCTCGCCTGTGCATGATTGGTGAAACGTTTAGGAAGCACTGGGCTGGAAGCCGCTCCAGCTGAGCCACAGGTTGCTTCCGCCATTTCCAGAAACGTTCTGACTACCGTGTGGCAAGTCAGGCAACCCAACGTTGAGAGCGGGAGAGTTAAACCTGGCGTTTTATCTTTGCAGATGTCGTTGAAGTTACTACTGTCAGATCCTCTAACGATGACGTGGACGCCACCACCGTCGTTGCAGTAGATGATGCTCAATCAGATGACGTTGTGACCACCTCTGCTCCCGCCATCATCGTTGTCAGAGAAGAGGCCATCATTCCAGAAGAGAAGGTTCCAGAAGTGAAGGAGACTGTCGTTGCCGAGACGAACAGCGTGCCAGTAACTGATGTGCCAGCCGTTGAGGAGAAGAAGGTTGACCCCGTTGTTGTCGCTGAGGTCGTTGGAAGCAAGGTCGTGCCAGTCGTTGAAATCGTTGAAGTCAAGGCCGAGCCAGCGGTTGTTACGAAAGATGTTCCAGGTGAGTAACTTTTCCTTGTCGAACGTTTTGTCTACAGACAGCACTGATCGTAGGGATACTACAGTTGAATTTTTGAAGTTGTCTACAGTTTTTGGCAAAATTAGTGCTGGGAGACTACAATTAGGGAAAGGTTATGAGACCCAGAGCACTTAAGTTAATGTCTAGGCTTTCGCGGCCTTTCTCCCAAAAGGCAATAACTCTGTGTTTTAAAAGTCAGTGTTTTCTAAAGGCCAAAGTCTCCGTTCTAGTAGCAGATCCATCATAAACTCTATTGGTTGATCCTCAAATCAATATGGCGTCTTTGTATTTTTCATCAGTTATCAACAAAGTTTGATATTCCGCCGGACTCTAGTAGCTACACCACCTACGCTTTCAATTCCATGCTTACGACCAAAATCTTGGCTTAACTCAAGACTGACAGTACAGTCACCTGGTAGGAGAGCCTGTGCGAAATGGATCAACGTTGATGAGAAGATGAGCCTGCCGTCTCCTCCATCTATTACCATCTCCATCTTGAAGCCATCTTTTAAGACTATATTTATTCCTAGGAATATTCCTATATTTTACTAGTAAAGGTTAATTTATTTATCCGCAATCATCCAAGGTGCTGTAGGTATAGCTCCAGCTCTCGAGCTAATCTTCGGGCCAAAAGTATTTCTCATCACATCCCGTGAGCTTCCCTTCAAACATTGTTGAATCAACCCAAGAAAAAAAATAAAAAAACATTGCAACAGCTGAATCACGTAGTTGTTTTGCTTCCCCACACAATTTGCACACAACAAGCAATCTCGAGCACAGCTGACCTAACATGGAATCCTTACTTTTTATAATGGCGTTGCACAAATTAATTCTCATGCTCATCTCCAAAGTCGTTCTATTGCAGGACGTGCTGAATAACACCAAGGCTTTTGCACAAGACAGGTACCACCAGATAATGCAGAGTTCATGCTTAATAGTTTCCAGGAAATGAAAAGTCAGAGAGGGACACGTGATATAAAGAAACATTGAGCTTTTTCTCAAGATCTAGTGTATGTGCAGATTTAAGCGAAAGCTCCACGCTGCACTTGATGTCCGTACATGAGACCTGTTTTCGAATTCCAAGTACCTGTGCCATGTCTAAAAGTAATTTGCGAACTTAATTGATTATTACTGCGCACAGGGTTACTCATCACCCTGTTCTGAGAACATGGTTTGCAAAATTTCCTATGAGATCTCTGCGTCATGCATGGAACATGGGATGGAGCGAGTAGCATGTCTTGCTTCCTCATCTCACAGTTTTGGAGCACTCATCTTCAACCCTCATCTGTTGCATATCCTACATGCATTATGTACTACACTTGCTGTTTTTTTAGTACGTGGGAATTTTTGCAAAAACTGATGTTGACATGACTAGAGACAGTTTAATCTTGTGACGATGGTAAAAAAGTGAGATCGAAATTCTGCATGTACCACTCACCTCCGAATCCTCCGACGGAGTAATCGTTCGCATTAGATGATGCAAACGCATTGCCGCTGGAAAAGCCCCCGGAGCTGCTGGAGGAGGCGGACGCGGATGCCGAAGAAGATCCGCGCTTGAATCCTGGAATGAAAGGAATTTTCATAACCTTTAATCCAAATGAATCTTTGCATCAAAACACAGATTTTGGCGCTGACTTATTGGCATTTGATTACAACAAGGCATTGAATCATTCTTTGGATTATTTGCACCACCTGGCGTCACGCAATCGGAAGCTAGTTACGACAAACTTGTTTGTTCTGCTGCATTGTGGAGCCATCTATACAGAAGTGCAGCATTGGCGAAGCGAAACTTTTTTACGTTTATTAGCCTAGTAAACGTTTCAGCTCTGTTAAAATCGCAGGATTTCATTTCAACGCATGCATAAAAACCAGTATTTACTAACGAAGACTTAAACTCAAATCAGTAATGACAGTTCCAGACTGGTTGTTTGCGAACAAAAAGTCATAAAATTTGATTCTGCGAAAGGAAATTAATTATCTGCTACGTAACAATCCTGGATAATAAAAACAGTCCCTTCTTAACAACAAACAGAAGCTAGACAAGACAACACCGTCATCAGATAAAACTAACGAGTTACTAACACCAATCAAAAGTTATTTCTATACAACTTGCGCAAGTTGACACCTGCAACTCCTTCAGGTGACATTCGTCACTCCAGCCCATACCAATGCAAAAGCTCCTTAAAGACACACAGAAGTTAGAAACTCAACAAGGAAAAACTGATAGCCTGGATGACTAAGATGATGCACTTACTCAGATGTTCCATAATGGCACAATCCACCGCAGCCACTCCAACGACGAAGATCACCAGCAAGGATTTCATTCTTTTTCTGTAGGTCACTTGACAAAACTTAGCACAGAAGTAAACACAGAACGAGAGTACACCAACGTCAAAGGCTAGTAAGTAATACTGGACCAAATCCTCGCTCCAGACTCAAGTAATAAGTTGGTATCGTCAAACTTTCAAACTCGGCTCTAAAAGACTTGGTCTCGTCCTGTCGTCGTCGTCCAAGTGTGAATGAGCGACTACAAGGAGCTAACAAAAGAAAAGAAAGACCGAGACGCTTAAAAACTGGAGGTGATCTCACACGAACAATAAACAATTTAATAGTGCCTAGTAATAAGGCCGTGTAGATCTGCGGAAATTTGCTCGTGCTTAAACCCTCGACGGTTGCCCTCTGCAAAAGCGAAATGGCATCACCTACGTCATTAACGCATGACGTACGTCAAGATTCTGAATCCTGTACTACATCCAACAAATACTCATCGCCTCCACTCTCGGGCTGTGCCGTTGCCGTACTTTTTACATAGGTTTTCATCGCTAACTATATTCTACACTTTGCAAAATCCTTGCGAAATCACCATGTGATATGAGCTGCACACACTCCTGAACAAATCTTTCGGCTCACCTTTTAGAAACGATAGAGACTTTTGCAAGGACTCCTTCATAAACCATAGGGAAAGAAACCTCAAGCTTTGCATGTCATGTCAAAAGATGAAAACTGGCCGCTGTATATGAGCCATTACATTTCCATTCCCACTCATCCCATCTAGGCTGTGCCTTTACCGTCCATTATGTCATGCAACGTGAGCACAAGAAATGATTACTTCCCCGCTGACTTAATCATGAATTAAGCCTTTCTTGCTCTTTTCCTATTGACTTAAATAATTTCGTCTTTACAGCTCCTATACAACTTCTAGGAAGCTCGAGTTAATTCACGCTTTAGCAAATTGAGGTGGCCGGCATCACATCTTTGAATCTTTAGTCTCGACCTCTCAACAACTCTCCTATTGCACTTTCCTATCAGATGAAATCTTACCACTATAAGTCAAGCTTGTGCGGACAAATTGCACTTGTTTATGGCCGTAGCCCCGCTTCAATACGAAAGTTTGACCGGCAGAGTGAAACCTGAGGAAATACTTGCCATATCCGCCTCCCATTTCTTCAACTATTAACAATTTCCTATCAAAAACGAAAACTGGGCTGTGTTCAAAGTGAATTCGATGCTAACTAATTGTAAATGAAGCTGCCTGAGATGCGCAGTTCAACAAAAATCTTACGCAGCATAAATGACATCCCCTCATTTTTCATTACTTCGAGTTCGGGTTAATGTCCCTAGAGTAAAACCATTTTTTCTTCAAGTCTTTTTTGTAAAATGCTCTTTTACGGTTTACGTAACCAGCCTTTGCTTCAATCCGACCTGGTGCGGCACCCACTAAAGACCTAAAAGTCACTAAAAAATATGGCCGACAATAATAACAAGACTGCGTAATCTGACCAGATTCCGTGCCATAGCTACGTGATGTTCAAGTGGTTTAGCAATAAATCTGCG
>VRMD01003337.1:0-11142 GCA_009872375.1 Sminthurides bifidus | reverse complement strand
TTTCGGATCCTTGGGCTCGTTACTGATCTCTTTTCGTACAAACTTTGCTTTGGAGGCGTCAATTCGATGCACATGGATCTCGTAACTTTCTGCCAAGTTTTTTACATTTTATGAACTCGGACGTGATTTGGTTACCATGGTGACGTAAAGGAGAAATTCATCCTTTCGAGAAAATAATATGTATGAGTAGGTCATCAACTGAATTTGGTGAGAAGGTCAGAAGTTGAGCTTTGGCGTTCGAGACTGCAGAAATTTTAGGCTCTCACTCTCACTCCTACTGGTATTTTACAGGCCGTGTGACCGAGTGATTAGATTAGGGACCGAACACTTAGGATGCATCGGACTTGTAATTATTCTGAGGAATTCACGGCACGACGTATGTCTGAATGACGATGGGCTGTTTGCAATTCCAAAGGCGTTGGGGTGTAGGAAGAGGTATACATTGGAACTGGCATTGAGAAACCTGTTTCCAGATTTTGCTTGAATACATTTATTAGGATGAAGCTTGTTTTGCATTTCTAGGAAACAGTATGCCGTGCTCATTTTGTTATGCAATAGAGAGAACCCACAGGTTCCTTTTAAATGTAAATGATGGGCCCATATGTTTCGTTATACGAATGTTTTGCACATACACCCTGCATCTTTTAGGGGGAACTTGGGAATTCGCAAGGAACAGAGAACGATGTGTTCCTCGATTAATCTGTGCAATGGAACTTACCTGACCAGTTTTTATGGCCAGGACGGACCGAGTACGAGCAAAGCTTTTGTTTTCAAACTTGCATGTCGGCTCGGTCTATTGAACAACACACATGTGTAGAAAAATCAAGAAGGATGTAAAACAAAAGTAGAAGCTAATCAACACCATTCTTGGTTGCTAGTTTCCGTTGTCCGCGTATTAGCACCGTGCTTCGGTGGTTAATTAAAGTAGTGAGGAAGTTTTAATTTTCAGGCAGGTAAACGAGGTTAATATTTCGCAAATAGTGTTAGTGCTTCAATATTGTGACCGAAGCTACAGAAAAAAAACGAGGATGAAGGGAAGCGCAATGCTAGGGGTTGCGATTTTAGCAGTTACCGTTGCGTTATCAACGGCGCAGTCACCGTTTCGCTTGGCACAGTGTAATGATTTTGAATTAGTTACAACGTTTTCAATGTTAACTGTTCACTGAATGTAATTCACTTCAATTGCCTCGTATTCACATCTTTTAGCCTACGATTGCGGAATCAAGGAGGAACTGCCGAACGATGTTCGAACCAAGGTCCCATGGGTGGCATCAATCTTTTTGAAGGACGGCAAAGGGTCGTTGAAGTTTCTTTTGAACGGTCTAATCATCGGACCTTCCACCGTGATAGCAGTTGCTGGTGGGGCATTTGGACAACCAATCGGAAAGAAGCGGTACACGGTCCCTTCTCCAGAAAAGTTTGCCATAGCTGCTGGCATCCTAAGCTCGAACTTGGAAGGCCAGGATTCTAATGCCCAAATTGTTGATGTATGCCAAATCCTTTGATTTACAACATACGAGGAGAGTTTTTTAGAGCCACGCTGGTTATGTATTTGCAAACTAAGAATCATGTTCTACTGAATTCCAGGTGGAGTACATTATCCCATATGGCGAACACGAGAAAGTAAATAATAACTTTCACTTCATCATATACCACACAAAACAACAGTTCAAACTGAACACACCTTACGTGAGGTCGCTTTGCTTACCGTTTCTACTTCGGGGCCGTCGAGTTAGTCCCTTCGGTTTCCGCTTTATCCAAGGAGGGTTGACGTATCCACCCAAATCTGACGGAACTTACGACCTGGAAGCCTTTAGCATGATCGGAGGTTCTGAGAAAGAGTGTACGGAAGGATTTCTCAAGGAATATAATAACACTTCCAACCACGTTTTCTGTGGAAGGGCTACTCCAGGTCAGTTATTGTGAGCAGCAGAAAGTTCGGAATTGCTTCCCCGTCTAAAATACGTGGACTTCAAATGAAATGCTGCCATTTTAAAGACCAATGTGTTTCAACAGGAAGTAATCCACAAAGTAAATGCATGCTGCATGGTAGTGTAACGGCTTTTGAACTCGCAAACCGGTGGTTCATGGCTGGTATTACCTCACTGATTCCTGCCAAAAAATTCAAGAAGTGCAGTGAAGACAGCTTGTATTACTATTCCCGAACTCTGAATCACTTGGACTGGATGTTGGAGAATTTCAAGTAAGGCCACTGATTTTTTGGTAAAGCCATTCATTGTTTCATGGGATTGTAGTAAAGCCATATTCCTTTTTTAGGTGCAGTCCAAGAAAGTTTGCATGTGGAGATGGAAATTGTATCCCGTTATCAAGCGTCTGTAATGGAGTCAAAGATTGTCGTAGCGGGGCTGACGAAGAGCTGCGATTGTGCGATGCAGTTAACCGTTGCACGAAGGGCGACCTCCTGCATCAATGCGGGATGTTGGGTAAATGTATTCGAAAATCTGACTTGTGCAACGGTCCAGACCGATTGCACAGACGGTAGCGATGAGAATGCTGCTGTGTGTCAACGAGTTTGACATTGAAGTAGCGAGACTTGACTGAAAATTTAAGCCACAAATGACTTCTAGCAACCGACGACCAAAAGTTAATTACGTACGATTTCGGTACGATTTAATTGTGCAGTAAACCAACAATATTCTGCGTAATAAAATATAAGTACTTTGTTCAACATTGTTTATAAATGATACCTATTAGTTACTACATATATTTCTTGTGAGAGCGAAGGTACCGTATCTTTGTAACGTATCCTATCCTCAATGCGGAATAAGGACCAACATAAACTTATTAAACTAACTACCACATGTTATAAAGGTAGAAATGCGTTATTATCCTAATCGAATGTGAAAATTAACGAGGTACTCTGCATTTGCACGTTGCACACTGATGGCAAACGGGGCACTTGGATGAAAAGTGAATGCTACCAGTCTTCTGGAACTGCTGGGTTGAGCATGCAAGGCACTTCTAGTTAAGATGCCCGCATGCATTTGGAATTTGTAAAGATTTGAGTCTCTTCCATAAAATCTAGATAAAAACAATTGCTGATTAGAATCCTGCCGTGAGCAAATGGAGCTAGGTTTGTTTAAATTACTACCGTACCAGATGTTCGTTTTATTCCTTTCTAAGATGGTATATTCGTACTCACCTTATTGGTATTTCTCCACACGCCTTCGGTCGCTCCATATTTGATACGCGATGATCATCATACGAAAATAAAGCTTGATCCAGATACGGTGAAGCACTGTATGACTGAGCACTGATGGGTAGCTGGGCTAAAATCCTTTTCGTGGCTTCAACCGGACCTCCAAAGCGTGCACTGGTAATTGTTTGTCGAAAGCGTTGAAATATTTGTCTGTCAAAAAATAACAGGCATGCTGTGGTAGTTACGAAATACAGTATCAGAAATGCGAAATCATAATGCGTTACAACATTGTTGTCTAGGACTCAGGGTGGATACACTTCATGAACAACATCTCACTTACCGAGCATGAATATTGTTGGAAGGTGATGATGAAAATCTTGACTCTAAGCTGAGAAAGTTTGATCCGAAACCAGTCGGAATAGCTTTCAAAGACATCTACAAAGTATTCTGATGTATTTTCGAAAACGGTAAGAATTTCAGTTGTTGATATTTGGTACACTACAAATATACAGTGCTGGGCATTAGGTTCTACACTTTTTAAAGTCACCACATCCTCATTTGAGTACTTCAAAAGTAAATGATCCTCGTCCAAAAGCTGCATTTTCCAGATTTTCAATTTCCTTAGCTGTTCAAAATACTGATAGAACAAGTTCAGTCCGGACAAATCGTTTTCTTCCTCCTTTAGTTTCTTGGCTTTCTTGAAAACATACACGAGTAAGTCGTTGCTTCAATGTCCCAATAAAAGCTTCTTCGTAAGGGCGCACATTACCATAAGACACGAAAGAGGAGTACAAAGGATCATCTTCAAAACAAAATCTTCCAATTGTTCGCACTTCGCACAACTTCCTATTACTCAGCGAAAATATATGAATAGTTTGATGCTGAACTGAAAGTACTGCCAGCACGTCATTGTATAAGTAGATTCCTTGATTGTGGGAAAGAAAGATTTTGTCCGACTTGAAGGACTTGGAATCTACAAGAGCGCCACTTTTGATGTCCACCATAATGAATTGTGTAATCTTCAGGCGGGTAACGCTGGTTGAAGTCCACAGATTCATTTGTTCTATAGTAATCTTGAAACTCGGGGGAAAAGTCCTCACCACTTTGGCTGGATGAACCGACGATTATATATCGAGAATCATTGGTAAATAAACTGCATTCCCTATTTAGCTGCTCATGTGGAGGGGCAACGCTGATTTGAAACTTGAGTTCGAAAAAAGATTGAAATATATGCTTCCGTATAAATTGGCTACGAGGGTCATTGTCCGTAGTTTTAATTTGATCCGAAGACAAGTCAAATGCTTTTCTGTCCCCTGAAGATTCATCTCGAGATTTCGAATTGTCTGGCTCTTCCTGAAAATATTAAATCCTTAAACTTTAGACAGTCCTGACAATCTTGCATACACAGTTCATATAGAAGCTTAATTGACTTACCCGTGCTGCATGCTTCAGATAGTACTCCTCTGAAAACAAATGTGCAGCAGCCTGAGGACCCCTGAATACATACACCTCTACTGACATTTGATCTGCTGAGAAAGCAATGAAGGTGTTTCCGTCTGGTGTAAACTTTCGTAGAAAACATGCTGGCTTCTCGACACGGGTAACAGTGAAGTTTGGGTAGATACTTTGGTGCATCGATCTGGCTAAGTATTTGGATGTACCACATCCACGTTCAGCCCACATTTCCCGAGTGGCCAATTTTATAGCCATATTTTGTGGTGGAATCTCGGCAACACGTAAGCCCTCCGAGCTTTTTCCATCGGATAAGATGACAGGTCTACTTCTGTGCGATGGGTATTGATTCATTTTCTACAATTTACAAACAACCCATTGCATATAGTTCCACAATTAAAGTCAAATTCAGCACATAAAATATGCTTTCCAGAACTAAAATGAATCAGATGATGCAGATAAAGATGTTGAAATTTGAGTTTTCAGTTGAAAATGAATAGAGAACTTCACTTACGGAGCACGTATAGATTCTTGCCTCTTATGAACAAGTAATCTCAGAAGCTGATAACAAAACCAAAATTTTGCAGCACCGCGTCAGTAATCCACAACAAAATGCACTGATTACCATTAACACATGGTGGAAAATTTCACATGAACTAAATTACGATTCTTGACCACATGATGAATGAATCACACCAGAACATTAAGGTGTCTAAAAAATAAAAAATATCGAAGAAACAACGTATCTGCGAAAATAGCGCGGATTAACCGTTTAGATAAGCATGCGTCTGTGCTTATACGGAGCTGATAAATTAAGTTCCGTAATTTAATCTCGCAACGTCACAAAATTGCATGTTTACGTTTTGTCTCTGATCTGATGGATTAATATGTCATAGCATATGTACATATGCTCATGTTCAAATCCTTGGCGCCCTCATTACTGTGTGACGCGTAGAAAAATACGAACTTTTCCGTTCCGAGATCCAATGAGCCGCCCAATAATCATGATTGATGCAAAATCCACCCGAAATTTTTGGAACAACTTTTATTGCCCCTCCATACAACTGTTAGCTAACAAAATTGAAGTGTTGTAGTCATGCTTTTCACGATGTAAGATGGTAAAGTACGCTCTTTGCTGCTAGGTTAAACTAACTTGCAGTAGTGCGCGTTTCAAAGCCTTTTCCTTCTTGTTGCGCTTCCTCTTCCTGTCACCGACCATTTCTCTGAACACTTCAATTTCATAGCTTTGAGAGTTCTTGTCATAAAGAAACTTTAACCCAGCAAGGTTGAAGCCAATGGTGTCAACCAAGTCTTTCTGGCGTTTTTCAGCCAAGTCGGCAACACGATGAAGCGACTTTTTGTCAGAGATACTCACAGATGGCAAATGGAACTTCAATAAGTTGTAGAAGCAGCGTAGAATCAGCTCCGTGGCTAGTGGATATCCTTCCAGCAAATCTCCTATTACAGGGACCATTTTGTTAACGTAAGCGACTGGTAGGAGCATGAGACTCTGCTCGATTTCTGAAGCTTTAATTGTTTCCAGTATTTTCATCATGTATTCACGCCCATCCGTGACATTGTAAGCCACGAACAGCGGATTGGATGGCCCGCTCTCCTCGTAAGCATCCAGAGCTTCGATGATTTTATCAGCCTAAAGTTAGATGGGAGGACGAGTTATTTTCAGTACTTCGAATCGCAAGACGCCGAATGGACTCTTTTATATGTTTGCCCGAATTTATATGCTCTCTTACCGATCTTTCTGATTCTGCAGTTTTAAGCCCAGGAAGCTCAGGATTCTCTTGTATGGCAGCCTTCTCTAATTCCTCTTCTCGTTCGTGTTCTAGCTCGTCCTCGGCGACGAGAATCTACAAGTATTTCATTTTTTAATTATTTGATCTTTTCGATTCATAACCCGCAATCTTAATAATGACAAGCATAAACACTTACGTCTTGTGTCCTTGAAAAAAGTCGTAAGGTTTGATCTCGTCCTCCAGTAGCAAGAAAAAGGCCACCGATCCCCATGCAAGTAGCACCTCCTTCTGCATGGGCCTGTAAAGGTATCAATTAAAATGCATAAACCATCAAAAAACGCAGCATGATGGATCTTAGAAAAAAACACTGTTCGTGTAATTTCTTCACTTGCTTTTACAAGTGAGGGTCGACCGAGTGTAAACTTTAATTCTAATGGATTTCTATATGTATGCAAAATCATGATGTGATGAAAAGAGTAGGGAGAAAATCAAATCTAGAAACAACCAATAGGTGCCCATGGCAAGATACATACCTTTAAAGATTGAATCCTCTGATGAGAATCAGCGTCATAGAAGTTTACTGTGTCCTGTCCTACGGAGATCACGTAATGGGTCTTTTCTTGAAAACAGCATGATACAAGTCCATCGCCGTGCTTAAGCGTACAATGACAGTCTCCAAAATCTAGGCCCCAGATTTTTACAGTTTTGTCGTTAGATGCAGTGGCAACGATGGAACTATCTGAGCTGATGTCAATAGAAACAATAGGTAGACTGTGACCATAGAGTGAAAGGTGAAACTTGAGGGTATCGAGGAAAAACACCTGCAAAAATTGAAACAATTGTGAGTTTTAGACTTCAATGAAATAAAATAGATACATAACCCATAGAAGTGAATATCTCTAACCTTGCTGGTTGAATCCAGTAATCCCACAGCAACAAACTTGGAGTTAGGACTTATTTTTACACACAAAATGTTTTCTTGAACATCGAGCTGTCGCTTGAGCTCGAATTTCAGAGTGCCTTCGGACATGAAAAAATCGTAGAACTGTAGAAATGAGCCATTAGTTGCGACGAATCCCATATTGTTAGGCATCAAGTCCAATCCCCAAACACTGCGAGAAAATTTTCAACTTGAAGCTTTATCCATAGTATCAATACCATCCCCATGATACATAGTGCAAATGCATGCAACTTACTTTTCACTTCCTGTTTCTTTCAACTTGCAGTATTTCTCCCGTTGACACATCTGCCAAAATTACATGACCACTGGTGGAACCGGCAATAAAATGACGATCTCCCGGGCAGAATGTACAGCACACTACTTGATATTCGTGATTAATTGTCAATATATTCGTTAGGGTTTTTCTGAAAACAAAACAACTTAATTAGGCCCAAGCCCACTTTAGGCAGCAGCCATGGCGAAATACCCGTTACCCTGTATTCGTACTGTTATATGGGTAAATATAAGTAAATCTTCTACTCAGGTTAAATAATAGTTACCTATTCCATATTTTGAAACTGTCCCCAGCACAAGTGAGGATAGCAGTCTTATCCGATGAAAATGCAACACCTCTGACAAGGTTTCGGTGGCCGTCGAATCCAAGCAGTTCACTGTTTGACTGTGTGACTGCTTGTGGGGAGCCACAAGTTATGAGTTCCATCTGGTTTGACGGCAAGCAACAAAGAAGCTGTAATAACAACAAAAAACACATGAGATACTGTCAATACTAACTCAAAAATCATGTGAAACTTTAAACAAACGAATAAGGTGATTAACCTTCAGAATGTCCTTTTCAATTATTCCATCCACAGATTTTATCTTGCCCTCAGACGCACGAACTGACTCCAACCTTTTAACTAAGTCTCGCAGAATGTAGTCTTTTGAACCGTCAGGTTCTTTTTTTAGCCGTTTCTTCTGCTTTTTCAGGGCTTCTGCTGCTGTGCTCAACATGAAAAGTTCGATTTCGGGACTTCTTGAACCGTGAGTAACTAGGTATCTGCCGTTAATGACTTCTACTGTCACGCATCGGTCATTAGCATGACGTAGAAGTGTCCCCAGATTTTGGGATATCCATTCATCCTCAGGCTTTGCGTCAGTCAATGCTAGTCGGGACATACTAAACTCTGGAGTATTTTCCATGAGTTTAATTACAGTAAGCTGAGACTCAGCAACAATCAAGTAGTCTCCCCAAATAGCAAAGCTCCATACCTACAGTCAATAAAACACGTGTTCAAACCATAGTGGCATTTAGTAACAAACGAAAACGAAGATTTCTAACCTGCGACAAACAAGGAATTGTATGAACGCATTCATGGGTTCTAGCATCCCACAGGTGAATTGTTGAATCCAAAGAAGACGACAACAGGTATTTTGCCTCCTGCCAGAATCGTACATTAGTAATAGCTCCTTTGTGAGCCTTCAGCTTAGCAATTCCAGTTTCACTGACACAGTCCCATAATATAATCCTCGTATCTTTGGCTCCAGTTGCTATCGTAGTACCAGAGTGGTCCCAATCTATTGCTGTGATTGTGCTAGTGTGACCCTCAAACGTCAATTCTGGATCTGGAGACGCTTCTTCACTTTTATCCTTCAGGTCGTAAATGCTAAGTGCGCCATCCAAGTGCCCAACCGCCAACATCGTGGAATCAGGATTAGGTTTCAGAATAACGGCTGGTGAAGACGTACATTTCATTACTTTGACCTAGAACGAGCCAAAAATCATGCCTTGTGTTGCGTTTTCCCCAGCCATTTATAGATCGCAGTGAAAGAGAAAATAGGTGTACCAAAATTTGATTTATCTACATACCTGACGATGCAACTTCCGGTCCCACAAAGTAACATGATGAACTCCCCCAGTTGCAACAAAACGATTTGGTTGCAAGTACACAGCGTTGCAATTCTTTGCAGCGACAACGCCGAAGATGCCCGACGGCTCCCACCGTAAGTATTGCTTGGTAACACCCATGATTAAATCAGCTCCGATTTTGCTCTATAAAATTCTAACCCTAAATTCTTAAATTTTACTTTTCCTACTTATTAGCCAGTTCTACAACACGAAAAACACCGTGCCAACACTAAGTTCAACTACTGATCACTTTCACAAATCACATCAAAAGCGATCTCAGAGGCTTCTTTACGACTTCACTACTTTTGCATACTCGCCATCAGAGCTTCGTTACTAAGAGCTTGGATTTCTTGGAATCTTTGCGACACTCTTTGATTGGCTTTCAGGTATTTCTCCACACAAGCGGTTGTGCACTTGCTTTCCTTCTCGCCGATATTTCTCGTGGTGAAATCCCAGATGCAGGCTTTGAAGCACAGTTCAGAAACTTTGTTATAATTCGATAAAAATTCTCGGAAAGTTTGTAGCTGCGAAGGATCCAAATTATTAACGTCTACTTGGGTTCCCCCACTTCCAGAAGCGTCACCCGCTGACATACTTTCAAACACAAAAATGCACCCCTCAGCCCAACTAGACTTGCTCCGTCGATCACCTAGGGAGAAAATGATCCATTAAAACAACCAAGTAAAAACATCATCAATTACAAATTATCAAATACAAATAATCTATATTTCAATCAATTTTTCTTAATCTGCAAGTTTTAGAAAAATAATTACAAAATTAAGGAATGATGAAAGTCACCTTCGCATAGATAGCCACAAGCAAAGGTTAAGCAAATACTTCTATCCTTTCAGCTTCAACAAAGCACACTCACCATCTAAATCTTTAGTTGTTAATTAGCGGCCACGAGAGAACCGCTATTAAAATAACTTTTGTCTTTCCCTCATTATAAAATTAGATTGATGGTTTTCGGTGCTCGCACATTTTCTCGAGTCCACCCAGTCAGGAGCACAATTTCAATCCGATGGGCGAAAATGCCAATCGGCTCTATCCTTAAGCATTATCTATATCTCGCGAACCCGTGCGGGAGAGCCGATATTTAAAATTGTGTCCCGCAGACTCTATGCAACGTCCAGTCCTCAGCATAGAGTCTGCCCAGACTAGAGTCCACCTGCAATGCGCTTGTCACACACGTGGTTATGCACATGTCTGTATCCTTGTCGACAATCCAAAGCGGCTTCGTAGTTTGCCGTTTCCCCAAATCGTTTCCAAAGACATTTTTTTCAAGCAAACAAAGTTGTTCCAGTGTTTACGTTTAGTTTAATTTTGGAGTAAATTTTGAAAGTTAAGTACATAATCTGCATACTGCATAGCATGTAGCTTACTATTGATTATTTTATTCAATCCTTCTTGCTCATACATACCAAAATTACCATTATCGTTTTAATGCAGAAAAAGGGAAGAGTCATTTGCTTACTTCCTCTTTACAACATCAAAATACAACGGTTTCAAGTTACAAACAAGGTGGGTAGCCTTCAAAAGCTCCAACTTGGTTTCCTCAGTAGCAATAAAACGGTATTTAGAAAAAAGTGTAACAGCCACAACAGTCAGCACCTCCCAATTAAACCTGTAAGCAATGCAGTTCTTCGGCCCGTGTCCGAAGGTCGAGAATGCACAGGGATGAAGTTTGGTTTTGTTTTCTGGTAAAAACCTTTCAGGAACAAATGATTCTGGATCTTCAAAGTACTCTGGATTCCGGTTAACTGCATACAGTGGAGCAACAACAATCATTCCTTTCGGGATGAAGATGTCATTATACTTCCAGTCCTTCATACAAAGTCTCTCCGGCCTTGTGAACGGTGGGACGAGTCTTAGAGCCTCCGTGATGCAAGCTGTCGTGTATACCAGTTCGTTGAAGTAATCATGCTTAATTTCA
>VRMD01003336.1:0-11144 GCA_009872375.1 Sminthurides bifidus | reverse complement strand
TGGATGTGATCCAGGACGAGCATATCCGACCATGAGTGCTGGAGCAACTTCATTTGATCGTCCACCTGCAGTAAGTTCAAATAACGAAACGCAAGTTCATAGCCAAAGCTTTCAACTCAACTTTTTTACGCCAAATCCATCATTTCCACCCGTCCACTACAGCTTCAATATCCCCATTCAATTCCACATGAAAAGTTTCTTTCCTTCCATGCTCTACTTTTAGATACCGATTGCAACTTCATGCTCCAAACTCTCAATCGTATGCAGAAGAAAAGTTTTTATATTCTTGAAGGATTTTGCCAAAATCCCATATTATTATTATGACTAGTGCATTTCCTTCTGCATTGGGGACCGGGCACGGAGGGAAAAGCATGGAGTGATGTGCAGTCGATAAAAGGCGGCAGCTAAGTTGATGACTGATAGCGCGGCAACAAATCCCATTTGCAGATTTCCGCATTGTTTTCCTCGTCTCACAAACGGGATTTCCTGCTTGTAATTCACAAAGACACATTGGGAAAAGGGATGGAGAGGAGAAGGCTGGGTAAATAGTTGGTGAATTTTTGATGGCGTCACAGCTGAGATAGATAGATAGTGATGCCAGCTGCAAAATGCATTTTCTCGATTATTTCGCGTCATTTACCCACTCTCTTATAAGTTAGTGTGCAGTGGTTGAGGGTGGTGGTGATGGTGGCGGCGATGGTGCTTTTGCAAGAGGGAGAAAGGGGGTGGGGGACAGAGAGAAAGCATCGGGGATTTCTCTTCCTCGGCGCAACTTGCAGTTTTACAGACCACTGGAGAAAGTGGTAGCATTAAGTTAACGGACAGATCCGTTTTGATTCTCCCTTCTCTCTGTCGACCCCTCCCCTCTCTTTCTGGTCCCTTACGACAAGATAATTTGCGAAAACATTTCTCCTCCATTTCCTGCATAATCAAAACCTGTTCCCAATTCCGCTTTCTTTTCATGCCGATGCTACTCTCTGCAGTTGTAGTGGCAAATCCTTCGGAATATTATACTTCAGTCGCCGAACTTTACATCTCTCCTTATTTCCCCTTTCATTCCAGCCCTCAATCTTCATTTGATGCAGTTTCGCTTCCCGCTGATAATGCACAGCATTACTTTCATTATTTACTTGTACTCTTCACAACCTTCTCCCATAGTCAGATTTCAATTTTCTCCTTTGTCCGAACACTAAGGACGGTAAGGAGGCTGTAATCTTGGCTTGTTCAGCAACTCGTCATTTCGCATATCACCACTTTCATTCCTAGTATCAAAGTCCTGGTTTCAATTCCTGTTGCCATGGTGACTTAAATCCTGCAGTTTTACTCGTACTCAAACCTCCATTTAAGTACAGTAATTCAAAGTAGTGTAGAATCGGGTTAGAGCAACTCCTTCCAGCTACATGGAGGTTGGCCTAAATGCTTAAAGGCTTGGACATGAATGCAGGTACAGTTCAGCCTCAAGCTTATCATTACTTTACTTGGATTTGAATCGCTGACCAGGTCCAGCTCGCCGAACTGACCTTGGTTCAGAACTGCGTTTTCACTCTAGAAGACTTTAGACTGTGCTATTATTAGAACTCGTCTTTTGAGCCTTCATCAGCATTTTCTTTTGCTGGGTAGCCGCTTCTTGATATTTATTAGAACTCGTCTTTTGAGCCTTCATCAACATTTTCTTTTGCTGGGGAGCCGCTTCTTGATACTTCATCTCTATTATTACAGGTAGGGAAACTTGGCCAGGATTAGGTGGCTCCTTAGCATGGAGAATGAGTACCCATCGAAACTCTGTTGCGACATGCGTGCATAAGTGTCAACATAAGTTGTATGTACACATGTGGCTTAACCCTTGGCTAATAGTTGCTTAGACCAGAAGCAATTGGGTATGTTTGAACTTCGAAGAAATTTCTCCGGCTGATTAACTTCGACAACCTTGGAAGCAATCCTTCCATTGTCCCTTTACCGCAGTTGTAAAGTGCGTCATCAATTCAGACTTAATGTTTGAGAGGACAGGAAATAGCATTTCTATATATCTCCGAACCGAATCTTGTGAATTTGAATCTGGATAATTTGAAATCGGGGATTCCATTTTCAAAACTGAATGCAAGCTCTTTCAAGGAGGTGATCGGCGATCACAAAGGAGTTAATCGCATGCATAAGCGTCCATTGTCACGATGCATCCAATAACTCAATACAGAGTAAGGACAAGACACTTCTCAAATGTGGCTTGTTTGCATGGTTTTCAAGTAATGAGCTAAATGCACGGAGTTGAGTTGAATTAACTCTAAAATTGAGAAATTGCATTTTCAATGCGCAATCTGCCTAAGTTACCCGATGTGGAAATGCAAATGCAAATACTGGCAACTTGCGAAGGTCGGGGTTTCAAATATCGGAACCTATCAATTTTCTCCATTTGGTGCTATAATTCGAATCGGGGAAGACACAAACAGACTCATAATGGGTAAGCAAGGAAGTCAACATCTTTGGTTTCTTCATTCTAAGTTGTCGCAGTCCTACAATTAGACTTAATGCACAAGTGAGCTGTTTGAATTCCATCTTGAACATTACGCAAAGTGACCACCTCTTGAGACTTATTTCACAACGTTTGTAAGGAAGATATCGTAGAATTTTCCCTACACATTTTACAATTCTCTTGTTGGAATCCGGGCAACGCAACTTTACCAGCACTCATTACATTATTTGAATTTCAAAAAAAAATTATCTCCAATTATGATTACGAGTCAGAAAATAGATATGTTTTGTTTTTATCGATCCTTTACGAAGCTCCTAACTTGAAAAAAACTTTTTAACCTGACAAACAAAATTAAGCATCGATTCGTAGAACATGAAAAAATTTCAATTACCGCCTACAGCCGGTATCCAAAGGATATGCCAACCAACCAGCAGCGGATCAGTCATAGTTATGACAAAACTATTAAAAATGTTGTTTTGTTCTGTCAAGAAAAACATTCAACTTTGTCCTCGTTTCCTCTATCCTATTTGCTTTTACTTTAAAGCCCTCTCCAGCAGAGTTGACATGTGCTCAGCAGTTGCATTTGCAAGTGAGTTGCTCCTTGCAGTGCGAATGCCTTTGCAATTATCTTCGTTCATACCGAAAATCATAAAACCTTCATGCATTTGAAGCTCATGCACATGTCAGCAAAATTCATCGTTCCTCTTTAGCCTACACCAGTACCAGAACCTCTAGATTTGTTCCAGCTGGAACAAATTTCAGATTACTTCTCACTTGCAGTTGCACTAGTGCATTTGTGCACGACGTTACTTTGGCGGAGCTTACGGACAACTTTTCAATAAAAGTTGTGCTCCTTTTCATCTTCGAAGCATGGCAGAAAAGTTGGAAGTTTGCAAAAGCACTTGGAACCAATGGATCTGTCCAACTGTGGTAACGCTTCTCCAGGGGCATGGTAGAGAGCAGAAATTCGAATTGTTTTTGATTTTCTATAGCTCTCGTTCTCCATCTAATTGGACTTTCACTTTCAGCAGTAGTACTAAATATCTACCAACTCTTCGGGTAAGACATCCTGTTGAACTTTAATGAACTACTTCTTGCCATTTTCAACAAGCGATCGAATTTTCGGAAGGCTGAACTACCTAGAATTTTCCAGTCCTTGATTTTTTACATAAAGCATTCTAACGGAGGTGTAATCCCCTTGTAATCTGCATCAACTCCTTTCTCATAAAAACTCGTCTATCTGAGTTCATCCATGCTGAGATCGCTAGGATACCTTTAATTGCAGCTACAAAGCTGAAAGAGATGCATAAACAGGGTGCTCTGATGTGGTTACTGGTTACTAGCCAAGCTCGACTTTACGAAGACGAACGAGCATGACAGTATCATAGACATTTCAGCCAATAAATCAAAATCCTACTTACTAGCTTTGTTCATTACAAGTCTTTAAATCTCCTCTCATCCTCTCTTCTTCATTAAGCTGTTACTACCGAGATCAGAGCCATTTGCCAGCCGTAGCACTACACAATTACTTGCTACATAGTCGGCATCAGAACAGGATGAACATGTCTATTATTCAAAAAAACCAGAGACCTCATACATAGTCTAAGCACTTAACTATGAATTGTTAATTGCCAGGCTATTCAAGTTCTACTATGTGCTTTTGTTCCGAGCCTAAGTAGTATTATTTAATGGTAATTTAGTTCAGCCTCAGGCACATTATCTCATGATGACGGCGCTGTTTCACTCTCACTTGTTGTTACAGCGTGGTAATACGCTACGGCTACGGATGGAGTTCTCTCGTTACCTTGACACCTTTTCCCTTACCGCGGCAGAATTGGGTCAATAACATACGCAATTACTTCATCCAAACCTTTATTTGATCACAATCTTTTTTGTCTCGCTCTCCTCGAATCTGAGCGGCAATCTTCATCTCTATTCAGCGTTCACAAACAGATTCAGTGAACAGATGTCAAGCAGACAAATACAAAATGCTACATGGGCTTGCCTCCACTCCTTTCGCGTCATGTCCTTTGGTAAGCAAAATGGCTGACGTTAACTAAGAAAAGTTTTTCTTGCTGCGTAAATATAGTGATGGTGTGTAGGTGCTGGTGCCACCCGGTTTGTCCCCGACGCCTCAATCAAGGATGGCAACCGTTGTTTTTATGGCAAATTACAGATTGTTTTTGGAATCTAAATGCGCAGAAGATTGTGAGAGCTAATTGCTTATGTTTTCTGCATAAATGCTTTCGAATGCGTGTCTTTTGCCAATTCTTTGGTCTTTAAGACGAAGAAAAGTGGGTTTGCCGCATATTCTAATCGCAGCTCTTGTGGTTGCTTAGCAACCAGAGTTTGACTCTGCACCAGATCTGTGATCTTGTCATTTACTGCATGTTGATGCATCGCTCAATTGCTATGCATCACTTGGAAAGGTTGCTTACAAAAAGCAAAAAAAGGCATCTAATATGCAATCATGAACTTTCAGTTCTTTCAAACTTCACGAAATGCGCTCTTTTAACCTTTGTAATTCGTTTTGGAGTTTTCATCTTTTTTGTCCGCACTTTTGTGAAATTGCTTGTTTGGGATTCTCCTTTTCAGTTCAGCCACTTGCCACAATGGGATGCGAAGCTTGCGACCGTTTACATAACGAACGACAACGACTGCATCCACAATAGTAACTAGTGTACACATTCACTGACTGTAGTAAGTTCGCAAAACAGCCCTTCAGCTCTTTGTATTTGTGTCATCGTTGAGAATTAATGCTGCGGAAATTTAGCACAAGGTAACACAAGCTAAATATTATCATTCGTTAGTTTTTCTCTTTTGGCAAGTCATTAATTCGCATGACAGCAACGTTTAATGTCGCTTTGATTGCTCTTCCGATTTGCAACTTGGCTTTTGCTTTGCACTAAAGCCAAACGTTATTGCTAACGATGATCAACGCTGAAACTGCAGTACTGCCATGTAAATTCTAAACCGCACGATCTAGAAAATTGTAGATCCTGCGTAAGTACCCCTTTGTATTTCTTCAAAGACCTTGTCCACGTGTCCTCAGTCTAGAAACCATCCTTGAACGAGTCCAGTAGCCTGGTCTTTGATTATTCATATGATTTAACTGAATGTCGTGCTGAGACGACTTTGTAGCTTATCAAATTGCAACGTTTGCGTCCTGATCAATGATCAACTGCAACTATGTAAACAATTTATCAGACCTTCAACCTCTAGGAATTCTACTACCTACCTAGTACCTATTCCGCGCTTTAACGACAACATTTCCACTGGAAAGTTCCATTGTTGCTTGAGTCCAGCTGTTTGAAGATCGCAGCAAGTTCCAACAATCAAGTTTTAATTACAGTTTGCTGAATTATGAGCACCGATTATTAAATGCTTAGAACGCATCGCACCTAAGTTCCAACTCTATGTAAGTGTTCACAGTAATTTGCACATGACCTCGCAAGCGGTGGGAGAGACCTAAAAGTTGCACGTGTGCAAATGTTTTGGTTTTTTGCACCGGCTCAGTCATCAATGTATAGCTCCCAGTCACAACATCCATTCATACAATAATACTAATTCTTCACAACATTAAAGAGAATTGTTCCCAATTGTTCAAGAGAAATAAGCCAGGGATGCAATCTTGAACTGGTAGCATTTGATTCAACTTTTTTCCCTTTATCAACACATTAAGGTTTACCTCGTCTTCCTTTCTGCTACAAAAAATATAAAGTCACACGGTCGTGAACAATCTCCAACCTATTACTGATGCATTTGTAGCTTTGCAAGGCAACAAAGCTCATGGCGTCAACATCGGAGTCAGCGACATGGCTGACAACACTCGCCATTTGTGTGGAACAAAATAAGCAGTTTTGATGAAAAAAGCCTCGTGTCAAGATCAATCATGCCATATGCCAAAGACACAGTTAATGTACATACTTAATGCAACATCCTTCCTTCCTTCCACTTTGGCGATTACGTGTCAACTTTTTTTGCGGTTGCTTGCAGCATTCTGCCTATGCTTATCGAGGCTAGACGATTACGACTGCGACTTTATAATCAAGCCGTAAAACAATGGCTACCTGGGAGTAAAATTACACACGTGCACACGTACTTTGTATAATGCTAACGAAGGAGTGTGCAATTATCTTTGCATTAGTTACTTTAAATGCGTGGCCAAGAGCCGGGGCTGAGAACGCTACTAGCGTTTCGTATGAGAAGCGCTAGCGCGGTGGTCACAACGTCTGCGCTTTACAGCGCAGCGCCTCCCTACCAGCACGGCATGGCATACTAAATCACAATTTACTTTTCGAGGTTAGCCATCATGGTAATAAGTGCATGCGAGAAACCTTGTAACATTTTCGCCGACGAGCCTTTCTCTTCAATCTTTCATGTGCTTGTGTGTTTTGCACTCCATATTTGATTCCTTTTATCGTTTACAACGTTTTTCTACCTCGTTTCAGTTGACGTTACCTTCAAAAATAATTTATCTCCCATCTCCAATTTTTACATCGTTACTACATGAATTGTCATTCTCTCCATTCACCTAATACTAAGTCTTACAGTTACTTAATCCTTGTCAAAACGTTAAGCGATTCATCATCATTTTTACAGTCTGTGAAACGTTGAAGAACTCAACAAGGCCTTGCATCAGAATTAACGGTGCTCATTCCCTGGCTTGAACCCTCATCAACTGACAACTGCAGTATGAAGCTAGGAATGCACCTGTTCATCCCCATAGCAACGCTGCACCGGTAACCATGGTAACAGATTTGCCTGACTTGGCTTTGAATTCAATTTTTCTTTGTCCCCCAGTTGCCTTGCTTTCAACCTCATCTCTGGAAGACCTGAACCTTAATTTCATTAATGCCAATATCACTTCCTTTGTCACCGGATCTTGCTAAAAGTCGGACTCACGCTAACAACCAAGTGCAGTAACAAACCATGGAATGCGGATTTACCAAACTGATGATCTTGAGGCTCGAAACGTATTCTCAAGCTGATCTATCGGACCTGACTGTGACTAACATCAAATCGAGCACTTGTAATCTGTGGTGACTTGACTCTGGCACTTTCTATTCCTCGACGTTTAAGTAACTCCCTGCAGAGACGCGGCTTTAAGCACAACTTAATTCGGTAATAGACTTCGACATGAGAATTCATTGGGCGGAAACCCGCTCATGTTAAGCAAGTAAGTACACAATGTGTGTACACGCATTGCGTCATCCACGCAAATCTTCGACGGTCCATTAAAAGAAGCCGAGAGCTTGAGCTAAGTCTCTCTTTTAGAACTAATAAAGCACACTGACGTGCCATAGACCGCAGGTAAAGTTGAGTGAGACGATTGAAATGACAACGTTTCCTTTCGCCTTCCCCGCAATTTCCGATTGCAAAATAAATGCAAATATCCTCTTGCAATCTTCTCGTTGCAAGCATGCATGCGCTTCTCGTTCCGCCATTTAAGAAAGTCACAGGACTCACTTCCCTTTCTATAACGCGGCTTAAGTAAATATTGCATTATTTATCGCTTATTTAAATAATATTACCTACTGTTACTAAATATTAGCCAGCGTTCACATCATGTTGTAACTTTTCACCTCCGATCTTGCTCATCTCCTCCAAGCCAATTATACCCACGGCTCTTCTCCTTGGTATTCATGAAAGCAGCTACTGCTAACTTTAATTTTAGTCTTGTTTGCTCGCGGATTTCTTCACAGAAGGGGTGAGGGGGAGCCCCGTACCACAAATCAGGTTTACATTTCATATTTACTCATTCACTGAGACTCTGAGCCTCGAATCGGAGCCAGGAGTCTGAACTCGAATTCAGCTGATCGAAAGCCACCAAATGATGAAGCATGTAACAAATTTTATACTTTGAATACAAGGAAACCCTGAGCTGCTCTTCCTGCAACTGCATTCGTTGCCATGACAACGCACCGTTACCAGAATAAATTCATCTCCTCAATCAGCTCAGCTAGACTCCGTGGTCTGGAACTGAATATGAGGGGAAGATGAAAGACGTAGGCTGACAGCAGAAGAGAGGAGCAAGAGACCGAGAGACAGCATAAGCCCCGATTCAAAGCGTTGGATGAAGAGCATCGGAGCAACCATCAAAAGCAGGAGCAGAAATCAAGCTTCTAAAGCCCACGGAAACCATCAAAGACCTACTGACCTACTTATCTGCTGTAGGAAACCGATCCGATTTCTATGTACTCACTCAAAGCGGTAGCAGTAACAGGCCACTCTCTACGAAATTTCGACGAAACATGGAACCAGCCTAGGGAGATGGACCAAGTTGCTCTTCTTCCTCCCGAACTAAAAGCGTTTCTCTCTCAAGTTTCCAAACAAGTTTGTTCTTTTTTAGTCGATTGACTCAAGATATGTGTTTTCTATAATGCTACTATTGCCACAACCCATCAATTGTAATTCTTCTCAAGTTTCAATGTTTTCCTCTTCAAGTCTTGCTGCTCTTCAACACATGTAGTTACAAGTTACTTTCCCTGATCTTCATCACTCAATACGCTGGTTACACATCAGCAAGTTTCCGTTCCCTGCCATCGGGATTGCAGCAGAACCTGGAGCTTCAAGGATCAAGGGCATCTGATGCAATTCTCTGAATCTGAGATCCAAGATTCCGGAAAGAAATCCCGAACCCAATCAACCACAAACACAAGACTCCACATGACTCATGAGCTCATACTCTTGCTTTCCTTTCCACTTAATCGTGACCATAAGTCCAAAGTACGACGATGCGCCCTTAATATCCGCCATTATGGAAAATCCCATCGTCTCACATGGCTTGTATAAGAATGGCTCATCTCTAACTCTCTTATGGCTAAGTTCATACGGAATTGAAGCCTATGCCGACTTGATTTTCAATCGCAAGACAAAGAGACTCTTGAGAGTTTCACACGCCTATCCTATGCCTCACTATTTGTTCGTTTGTTGTGTACAATTGCCAAAAATAGCCCATTGGAAAACATTCACTTTCTCACATCTCTCAAGGTTACGTTGCGTTCATCCCTTTTGTCTCCCAGTGCTATTTGTATCGGCCCTTATGTACCCTTCCATAGAAGGGGCAAGGCACAGCGGAATTTGAATAACAACCACTACCTGACAGCATCGAATTACTTCTCACTCGGTCCTTTATCCCTTTTCTGTGATTTCGAGCATAAATGCCAGCTCTAGCTTGCTTATCCCAGCAAGTAATAATTCTTCTTTGTCACACACGCACTTTTACAGCCGATGACGATTGCAGTAGCCGTGGGCGTTCGTCTCGCTTAATTCGTCTCTGTCATTTGGATTTGGAGTGAAGTTGACAATCGTTAAAGCATCGGCCATAAGATTGCGTTACGTGAACAACTCAATGCTTCACCACTCTCAGTGCCGTGCAATCTACCAAAAGTCTGCTATGTCTGGCTCTGAGTTACGTTACTGTGAAACGCGTATAATTTTAGCATCAGTCAAAAAGTGAAAGTGACATATCAATGAAATCCTACCAAGAGTTGACTTCACGTAATCCTCTCGTGCAATATGTAACTCCATGTGTACATAAACGCACATCAATGCAAGTTACATGAGTACATGCCAAAGCCATGCGTTGATTGACTGGAGGTGTGTGATTTGAAAACACCTGCGTTGAAGAATGCGTTGAGCCTAACGCGTATCTTCACACTACACAGCGATTAAATATAGAGACGCACATGTGTGCCAAATCCCTTCGCGACATTATTGCATAACTGGCCATAAAATAATTGTTACATCCGTGGTTTAATGAAGCGTAGCCTTTGGCTCTTGCTTTACAATCATAGAATGAACAAGTGCTCGAGTGTGGTCTAAGGCTTCGTAATCAGGATTTGGTTATCGATCATGAAAGGCCAAACACATATAGTTCCGAATCTTTCTCAAAAAATTGAATTTCCTTTGTTTTTTAAATATGGTTCAGGAACGGAAAGATTGTCACCGGCGTTGACGGGACTTGTCAACCTCTCTCTTGACCATGAGAACGAGACCTTTATGAGGTTCGACAGATAACCAAATGCGATTCAGTTCAAAAACAGACCTTATTCAGACGTTCAAAAAATAGCAGATATTATGTACACATCCATAAGTTAGTTCATCGTGACAAGTCCACAGAGGAGAAATCCCGCTGGGTTTGTTCCACGGTTGTAAAGTCGGAATTCCAACTTGGGAATTGGAAAACGTTCTTCTTGTAAATCTTATTGCCCAATCCACTTTACTCTTCAGTCTAAACCGTGCCTTGCAAAGCCCAGCTTACAAGAATTGATTAGGGGGATACTGTTCAGTAGTTGGATGCGAAACTTCTCCTAATGTGTGATTGGCACGCTTTATTGCGAACTTGTCCGTCTGTTCTTGTGTCGGGAACGTGTTCAGATGGGGTTGACAGCTTTGAAATAAGAGTGAGAGACTAGACTAAATGTTTCTTTACAAGCTTGTAACTTCAGACAGAGTTAGACCATGTTAAAATCTGAAACATGCCAGCATTGTCGGCACTATACCCTCTCAGATTCATCGAATGTTCACTGCAAATTTTTCAATTCTTTTGCAAAACTAGAAAAAAAACTGCAACTTCAACTGGAACTGTACAGCTTGAAAACTAGAGCTGCTCTTGAGATTGATAACTTGCAATTCTGGTGAGCTAAAAGTACTCAGGAAGCTTGGTAAAAAA
>VRMD01003335.1:0-11145 GCA_009872375.1 Sminthurides bifidus | reverse complement strand
TATTACGGTTGTGCATTAACATTTTACTTAAAATTTTTGAAGCCTTGCAAATTTACTCATAATCTGATTTTTGAAGGTGTGCCAAAATGGGGAATGCCGTGGATCGATCTGTCTCAAATTTAATTTAACGGAGTGCTTCCTAAATAGCAGCGATAAATCTGTGGATAAAAGAAAACTGTGCGAACTTGCATGCATGCAAGATAATCAGTGTCGCTCAACATCTGAACTAAATCTCATAGGCTTGCCACCAGGTTTGAGCCTGAGACCTGGAGCACCTTGCGATAACTTCCAGGTGAGTTATCAATCTTAATTCGTTCACCACTGATGGAGCAGTCTTGTTAAACCCATTCTCATAATTGTATGGATATCTCTTTACAGGGTTACTGTGATGTCTTTCTTAAATGTCGTGCGGTAGATGCCGAGGGACCCTTAGCACGTCTAAAAAATTTATTATTCAATAAGCAAACTCTTCTTAATATTGCCACATGGGTTACGGTGAGTGCAAAGATGCCTTGAGCTCATTGACGTATTGAGATTTCTATATTATTTGAAATTGATTGACCTTTTTCCCGATGGTTAGGACAACTGGTGGGCTGTTGTACTCATGGGAGTCGGGTTCATAATCTTCATGGGCTTATTCATAAAATGCTGTGCTGTACATACGCCATCATCTAATCCTAAGAAACCTCCTGCTCGACGAATTGGTGATACGCTGAGAAGACCAATTAATACTTTAAGAAGACATGTAAGCTATAATTAAATGAGCTTGAGTTTCTGGCTATTCTTTACCCAGGTTAAGTTTGTTTTTCATGTTGATGTTATGTACGCATTGCATTACTTTGGACTTACAGAGGCAATCGCATTACCATCGATCAGCGGCTGCATCGGCCAATGGAGGACCTCATATGGGAGCTCCACCGCCTTATTCAGCTAGTGCAGCCGGGCCAAGCACACCAGCACGCCCAGCTGCTGGGCCGCATCATGGCTTTGGCGAAGGGCGAGGGCCAAACCGCAGCAAAGGTGAGTGTGTTAAATTGGTGATTTTTCTATGCATTCATTAGCCGTATTCGAAATTGGTGCATGCTGAAATCTTTTTTTTGGATTCTTCAGGTGGAAACCAAGGTTCTTCGCGAACAGCAGGATCTCATCCATATGGTCCGGGCCATCATAAACCGGAAGGACGCCGGCAGCAACACCGTGTTTGATTAAACCTATTTTAATTGTGTACAGTATTTAAAATCAAGTAAGACGAAAAAATCATCGTTGCCACTATTTCAACTTAAAATAAGGATAACAGTGTTGTAGCAAGACCAAAAATTTATTGCTCTGATTTTAACGCATGTACAAAAACGACGTATGCGGGAGCTAGTTGAATTAGAGCAGTCGCAGACATTTCGAATCACAGTTTTTGAGTTGAACTCGTATCCGCAAGGGCTAGGTCCAATTATTTATCGGAGAGTGGAAAGCAAGGAGTCAATTTGTTGGTCTTAAGTTTACCTCTACGATAGTGTAGCTGCTGAAATCTCTTTTATGTTGAGAACAAATTATTAGTTACTAGGAAATTTTGTTGAGATACTGTGAGATACGTTGTTTACGTTCCTTTTCTCATAATATGGTTTTTAAATGCTTGTACTGGTCCTGATGCATTCGCAAGTTTTCACATGTACATTACTGAATTTTAAGTCGTAATTAAGCTAAACGTTGTCTGAAGCTCGCCAGATCTCTACACATTAGCGGTATTTTACACATGTTCCATCAGAATTTGATTTGAATGATCGTTTACTCGAGTTGCAAAGAATACACCAGCATTAGCTATGCTATTTCAGTGGTGAATGTGATTAGAGCTTGCTGCGTCGTATTTCAGCCTCGCTTCCATCATATGTGGAATTTTTAAATTCATGTTAAAAACAAGTAGCAGCCGAATTATGTCATTTAAAGCACTTAAACTAATTTGTGCAGATTGAACATGCCAATTTTTTACCGTTGACTTATATTTACGATTCTACGATAAGTTTTTCCTAACAAAAGACTGTTCTACAAATTAGAGAAGTTAAGCGCTGGTGGGAAACTCATGAAAAGGTGTTTGTATAACTATTGTTTCTAGTCTTATCTGTATCCTTTCTGCTTTTGGGGAATAGTGTGTTTAGTTATGCGAGATTTCTCAAGTGTCAATACCTCTTAAGAGTTATAGGAAACTCGGCTCCAATTCGAAATTATTCTACTCCAAAACTAGCTATGTACTTTGGTCAAGTATTGGTAAGAGTCATCGATATGTTGTTTTACCATCGGCCAAATTTCTTACTATACTTGAAGGCCCTTTTTTAAGATAGCGTATTGTTAACTGAAGATTTACCAAGTTCACAAATCTCTATACTTACAGTAGAATGAGTTACAAATTACGTTAAAAATTGAAAAGTATTCAAGAGGTTTCCCTTCACCGAATTTTTTACAAGCCTAATTTAAATAGTTTATCAAATGTACTGCAAGCAAATAGGCTCGATATGTATGTACGAATTAAGTCCTTTTGAAGCGCTGACGAATATAAGCAGAATAAAGTATTGATTATTTTGCAATCATTTCCTGTGTCTGTTCGGAAGATTGTAGATTTAAAGTATCATGATCAGTGGTCCAGTTTCATGTACCGTTAAGATTAATCTTAAGTATTTTTTTGCCTGGATTAAGCGTGACCGAAACAGCTATTCAACAGATGGCTGAAAATGTGCCTTTGACCCATGAATTTTGTTCATGATCTGTGCACTCCTGATAAGATATTCTTGGAACGGGCAGTTCTGCAGTCGCCTCAAGAGTTCAAAGAGAAGCTTTTTTAACATTCCGGAAAAAATACCAGGAAATACTTTTTCCACGGGAAAAAGTTGATCTCGGTTTTGCAACTCATCCCTGGCTAATGTGCAACAGATGAGAAGGTTTTTTCTTTAAATTGAACGCCGGCCATAGCTGAGTCATTGCAATGCCAGGTAAGAAGTTATAAAAGGATCGATTTGTACTTTGGTCCACTCAGTTGCTGTTTGAAGGTGCCTTACAGCATAGCGAAGTGACATTTGAAGCTTCATGAGGTATTAAGCAGTTTTAAAGCTGGGGAAATGGCACCGGGTTTACTCCTAGTAGTTACTTGTGTAATTTTATCAAGTTTTGCTGAAAGTAAAGGCTTATCATTATCAGGAGATAGTGTTGGTTCTAAGGGTTTCGAAGAGAACGGAACGAAGCTGGTCTCCTACAAATTTCTACCTCAATCTCAACTTGTTGATCAGCCGTCGTACCATCATCAAAGTGGATTAGCTTCCAGGCAAGAGAAATTCAAGGAGCCAAGTCAAAGCGAGAATAAGCCGGGTAAAGCTACCTTCGTCTATCGGATTTAGAGGGCAGATAATTGGTTCTGGAGGCAATTCTAAGGCTACGGCTCTCCTCCAGCTTCGTGTACCTTCATACAGGTTGTAAGCTGATTTTGCAATTTGTTTGGGTCGTTGCAGCGATCACGACACCAGCTCCCCGGACGGCCCTTATTGCGGAATTAGTGAGCGCATCTCCGATAAAAGGGTTTGGTCTCTTTGTTTTCCCCCTGTTGATCCCCTTTTTGCTGGGGATGTTGGCTATTCTATTTCTTCCAATTCAATTACTTTCCGCTCCGATTGCTGCCCTCGCTGGGAGACGCTTGAGTGATGATGATGAGGACGGAAGTAACGGTGACGACGTCCATCAGGGGATGGACTATCTTTTACAGCATCTTCTCCAATCAACTGATTGCGTTCAACGACTCTCGTGTGAAGTCGGTCGCGCTGTCAAGACTCCGCAAGTGCGATCCATTATAGATCAGTAAGTATGCTCATTTTTCTCACCTACCACCATCGAGGCTAATGAGAATGAGAGATTGACCAGAGGATGAATTGCATCAATTCACTGTAACTAGGAAGGAAGATGTCATGAAAAAAAATGAACCAAGAGTACCAGTTGATCAGGTTGAGGGTGATTTTCATCTTGGTACTTTGTTACAGATCTTTTGCGGAGTTGGATGAAGATATGGACGCTAAATGGAAGGAAGCTGTGCGTGGCTACGTAATTGGCTCGAATAGGAGAACAAGTCCGTACAATGTTTGCGTCAAGTTTAGGTGCAAATACTACAAGTACTTTCAAATGTCGGATTAAGTCTAAAGTATTTACCTGATACAGAATCTAGGCATTTGTAATGTGGTGCATGTTAGAAATAAGTTTCCTGAAATGCCAGTTGGTGATTAGAGAGTAAATGTAGGTGCTAGATTTTTGGGTAAGGTAAAACGTTTGCGGGGGCAAAGTGGAACAAACGTATTGTAATACTTAGGAAAACTAAAATCGGTTCCTGTATTCGTCCTTTAAGTTACGTTACCGAGAAGCTTCAAACATCTATATTGGATATTCAGATAAAATAAAAAGTGTAAGAAGCCGGATGAGGAGCTTTGATCTCGTACGAATGGGAGAGCCTGAGAGGTTAAGTAAATGGAGACCAGAAGTCAAAAGACACAAAAATTCCAAGATGTCAGGGCAATAAATGAGAATGAGGATGTGCTCTTATGGTGTAATGGCCATCGGCAGGTGAAAGTAAAAAAACGATAGATGTTGACTTCTGGATTGTGAGAAGAGGCTCTATCGTCTCATCTAAATGAAATTGGATTGCTGTGAAGTGAGACGTTACTAAGTAGGCGGTTCCGACTTTTCTTCTGTTCAAAGCCACCCGATCATTATTGCATTATAATTTCAACTTTCTCTCCCTCTCTCTTTTCCTTTCTCCTCATTACATTTACCTTATAGAATTTCACCTCACCTAGTATGGCATCACCGTACTTGGCTTCTGCTCCAGTTAATGCACTCTACGGGCACGCTATCCTTTTCCTAACTTTTTTTAAGGATTGGTGAAAATTGATTATGTGAACCAGATACGTGAGAACCCGGTAGAGTCCTTGAAGAATTCATCTTTTTCGCAATCATTACTCAGTAGGACTGGAAACCTAGCGGCTGTGACTGTCAAGATTCGCAATTACGTGAGATGAGATAGGCACGTTCCTATCATTAGTCTGTATGTCTGTGAGGTTGAAAAGGTACTAGAGCTAAGGGATGTTTGAATTTGGATTCGCTGATAATGATGGATGCAGGATCAAATGCTGTGATGTAACTACTGTGTTTCTCTCAATAAACGTTTACAGCTATTAATGATAAAAAATAAAAGGCGACGGCTGTACATGTTCAATCAAATTACATTTATGGCAATAGTTGAGAGACCTTTATTCTGTTGAAGGTGTTGAACGTATTCTGTAAGTTATTTAGAAGTTGCGCAATTCCTTGACGAATTCGGTTGACAATGTTTGTGTAAATTAGTACGAGAGTAAACTATCACCTATCACAAGTTTATCTAATAAGGCAATTCAACCTTGTGCTTAAGAGACTGTGTTACAAAAGCTACTGTCCAAAATATATAAGAATTCTAGAATTACTATGGCTTTAACAGTTACAAAACCGTAAAAAATATATTATGAAGTCTTTCAACGATCAAGTTACTATCAATATATTAGAAGCTGGAACTGCAATAAGTCTTTAAACTTGGAAACGTTCGCTTGATGTAACTGACTGCATGAGAACTTCTTGAAACTATCCTATTACTTCTACAGTATCTTTATAACCTGACTAGATCTACAAACTTAGCAAACGTGTAGGTTAATCAGCTTTAAATCTCAGCTGAAACATAGATTATAAACTAACGGAACCGCATGTACCAAAACTCTTGCAGCTGCAAAAAAAAACTATTAATTACTAAGAACTGCCTGACTCAAGTTAAATATCGACAAAAATGGAACGTTTTATCATAAGCAGTTACATTCTTAGATTGTTAGAATTGGAGCTTCTCAGGCAGTTCACTTCCACATCCTTGCTTCTTGGACCAGTCGTAAATGCCATTGCGTTCAATAAACGTTTGGTGGTCATAGTCACTGGTTGCCAGCTCCTGCATAATGTCAACTCCAGGTTCAATGATCGGCCTCGAGGTGTAGTAGTTGTCCCCCTTGCTGAGGAACCGAAGCTGTTCGTCCAAAATGATGTAGGAGCTCTTCATGAGGAAGTTGGATTCCTTGACGAAACACTTCAAATGGCTGTGACGGTCGCAAAAAGTCTGGTATTCTTCATCGGAAATGAGGAAAGGAGTCACATCTCTCTTGGCATCTTCTCCCTTGTTCTCAGTGTCCACAGCCAAGACCTGGAAGCACTTCCAGCGAACAGGGTCCAGTGCCTTTATGTTCTCGGTGAAGTCCTCGTTGACATTGAATCTGTTTACGACCGTGTTCAGCTTGAACATGACGTCGTAGTCACGGCACCATTCCGCAATCTCGTGCATCTTATTCAAGTGATGGTGCTGTCCCACACCTGTAATAGTGATGCATGAATTTTAATTTTGGATAATGCCGTAAGCAATGCTATGTAAGCTGGCAATACTGAGCAATAACGAGATACAGCAGAATTGGTAACGACGTTGCATTGTCATGTTTAAGTTCAAAGGTTCGGAAGTACTTAAATTGATAGAAAACATGACTTGCATAAGGACTTACCCCTTCCAATCTTGCGGTTAGTTTCCTCATCGAACGAGTCCACGGAAATGGCCAAGATGTCCACGTACTCAGCATACTTCTTGAAGAAGGACTCCTGGATCTTGGAACCGTTGGAAACTATGGAAACGGACTCCAGCTTGAGATCGGTTTTGGCAAACTTGCATATCTCACCCAAAAATTTCGCGTAGAGGAAAGGCTCTCCTCCTGACAAGTTGAGTTTCTTCATTCCCAACGCAGCTAGTAGCTTTAAGGCCCGCATGGCGTCTTCTATGGGAGCAACGTAAGAATCTTTGGCCGTGTGAAAGCAAAAGCCGCACTGGTAGTTGCACTTGCGACTGAAGTGAAAATTGACTGAAACGGGCACCAGGGTTTTCTTTCTCTGCCTGATCATGATGTTCTTCTTGACAGAGTTCTTGAAGGCCCATAATGGTCGGAATAACCAGCGGAGCAGGTGCAATGTAGGGCGGGTCATCAGTATCGCGATGATGATTGCTCCTGAGTACACGTAACCCGAAGGCAAACTGTCGTAGAAAAGTGTAGCGGAGCTCATGGTTATTGCTTTTACAGGCGTGTGGTGATGGACACAACGAAATTTCGAAGATGCAAGTCTCAATTAGTTTAACAAACCTTCACCTTGTCTTCAAGGTGAGCTTTGAAATAAGCCCTCAAATAACTAGAGTAAATCGATATGTTTAAATAAACACTGGACTAAAATGGACAAGATTTCAGAAAACAGATTTCAATCTATGTGCCAGAATTTCTTGTCATTGTTTAGTTGGATTCTCAAAACTGTACCAAAAACAAACACTGACTGCATATAAGTCTTTCAGTGAATTCGAAAACACGACTTGAAACTTTTCAGAAACTTGAACTTCAGCGACACTGGAAATTGTCAGCGTACTCACACCACTAAAACTTAGAACGTTCTGGCTCCTTGTGTACCGTTTAGCTGACCTTTATATAAGCCGTGAGGTCCAAGAGAGACGAACACTGGTCTGGTTATGGAGTCGGTGGACCGCGTGATAATCATCGAGAGTAGAACTGGAGGAGCAAGCTGCTATAGCTTTATAAGTAACGTGACCTAATGGTCACCCCTTGCCGTCATGCAACACCTTCGCAACGTTCTTAGAACTAAAATTTATGCAACGTTACTTGGACATTGATAACGTGGTAGCAAGGGGAAGAGGTGATAAAATACAATACCCAAGAGCAAGTGTGAGAGTTGGGTCTAGAGGAATGCTAAACAATACACCAATTACGTGAAACTCAAACGGACCCCGAGGCACCCCTTTTTCCTGGTAGAACAAACAATCCACACAGTGAAAGCAAGGCTTCCCCTCTCCCTAGCGTTTAGCTGGAGTATTCTAGCTTACTAAGCAACTTAGCGCAACATGCAACGTAACACGGTGGGAGTTGAAGGTGCTAATGTGTCTCTTGCCTAACAATAATGCTTGGTACAATTGGATTGTACCATGGACATGCAGTTTTTAAATGTAAAATGGGCCTTCTGATAATTTGACTGCTTCACTCCCCCTGTGAAATTGATGCTAGAAAAAAACAGCTTCTTAGACACTATGGATTATGGATTTAGGGCTAAAGCTCTTCTAGGGTTTAAAACTACGTGTCGCTAGCTGAGAGAGGCGCTCCAAGCTTTTGATGGGAAACGTTCTTAGAACGTTTTCGGTTCGTGAAGTTGGAGATACATATGTTGTCATCGGTAGGAGCTAGGAATTCGCATTTTTTGATATCTGCATCTACGGAACACAAGCAAATAACTGAGCGAATGTAAACCAGGGTATTATGGCACTGGAACATAGCCAACTGCCAGTGTCAAGGTTTTTCCGAGTGAATGTGAATGCTTTAATGCTCAATACGAAAACGTTTAGTAGACCCACTGGCACGTTACCACGATAGCTAGATAATGTCAAAGCAAAGATGTGAATATCAACGGATGCACTTGCTATGCTAAGTCCAAGTCATGAAGTCTGGTATGAGTTAGGAAGCTGAAGGTTTTAGAATCGAATGAACTGAATTGCGTACATTCGCAATAAATATTGTGGAGACTCTGTGGGTTTAGCCTTACTTTGAGGAGATGAGTAATTTGTAGGCCAATCACTAGAGAATAACAATTCTGACTCTGATATCTCATCCTGGTTTCATACCAGTGCACACACAACAAGGGCAGCAGCAGCTAGGTACATTCGCGAGCCTTTGCTTCCGTTGATATTGCGAATCTAAAGCGATTTGATGTGTTGACTGCATTGGCTACTCCTTTTTATTTAAAGGCAACAGAAACAATGTGAAGAAAGAAAGTCATTAGAGGCCTCTCATGTGGCTGCAAAGGCATCAGTTTTAATATCTCGAAAGCTGGCATATTGACGAATCTATCAGCTCATGTGCTTGCTCATTTATTTGATTCAGGCCTAAATAGTGAACTAGCAGGGACTGAATACGCTTTTTCTTCATGCTGAGTCTAGTAATGTAATCAAAGGAGGTTCCTGGAATGCGTATTCAATAGATTTTGCTATATGCTTTAAGTTTCTCACCGAAATTAATTGTTGATGGGTAAATCGAGAAGGCATGAAAACAGCGATGAATGAACGGACAAAAGGTAATTTGAGAAGCCTTGCAATGGTAATGCAGCAGGAAATAAAATGCTATGAGCCTTCTACATTGATAAAAATGCCAGAAAAAGAAACTGGTGTTTCTGCCATGTTCCCACAAAAGCGGTAGTGTATGACCAACGACCGCAGAGAATCTCATCCATCGCTCCATCCCTGAACAAAACTTTAACATAGTGGCCAGTAAAACAATAAAATTGTCTTCCGAAAGAATTTGCCAAAAGTCTCTACGATTCTCATGTCATATGTACTTGGCAGGGTCAATGAATTAATTGAAATGGATTCCACACATTATAAGCACGGATTAACGAGTAAGGTACATATCTCAGTAACGATGCCACACTTAACCAATGCTTGACCCAGGCTCCTGTGATAATAAATCATCGATCCCAACGTTACCTTACATAATTTTGACTATCCAAACTGAAAAGCCGCATAAAAATTCCTGGAGAAATTCACTGGGAAATGTTATTAAATCAAACGTATAATCGCTGGAAATTGGCAATAGCTTGGCACAAAAGGGTGGTCATGTGGTGATTACCTTCAAGCGGCTATTGATTTTACACTGGGAGATAAAATTATGACATGAGGAGGACACTTACGCGATGCACAAGGCTATAGAGAAGGTGGAGCAGAGGTATTTTTCTGGATAACCACTGGCTAGAGCAAGTAAGTGGTATCTGTCATTATTCAAATGTTGCTTTCAGTAATTACACGCTGGGAAAGACTGCAAATGTTTTTTGGACCATTCTCCTTCTGGTCCGTTCGAAACTCCAAGTCTAATACAGTTACTCCTGATAGAAGTAGCAGACAACACTATCTCTAGTAGCAATTAACTCAGCACCATTCCTTTTTCACATTTGCGAAAAGAATTGCCTTGCCCATAAAAATGGCCATTACAGATCATTTTGCAGCTAAATCATTTGAATACGAATCCAACACGTACATGAGCAAGAAGTTGCTTTCTGCCATCATCAGGGGCATGCGTGTGGGGTCATGGTGTAGGGCACATCCGATTTACTGGAATGACTCCAAGAAGGAATTCGATCATCGTCGGGATCGATTCAGCAAAATGTTGTGGATATTCAACTCTTGTCTCACCTACTTGAACTACGCGTTCATTGTCATACGCGCAGTGCAAACGATGAGCAACTCTACCGACACAGATATTCGAACCAAGATCATAATGAGTTTCTACGTGATTTTTTATGCGTTTCCAGCAACTTGTCTAACAGCCTTCATTTGGTTTGGAGGAGAGGAAATAGCAGACAGCCTCAACCAGTCTCTGAAGTTGTTCCAAGGTAGGAGAAATATTTAATGAAGAATTTAAGTTTATCAAGTAGTACATATAAGGAATGACAAAATCTTGAGCACGTCTGGGATAGCTTTCAGCAAGCACACGCTGGAACTGCCACCGGGAAACCGACGGTTGGTCCAAGTTCGAAATTCCGAATTGTTTTTGGAATTCTTCACTCTTGGGGCCATGTTTATTGTGACCATTCAAGTAGTGGTAAACATGTTTAGGCCGTCCCTGGCAGTTTTTGTATCGTCTTTATTGTACGCTCATTCGGAGGATCATCTACCGTTCGTGCCATGGGTGACATCTGTCGTTACGACTGCAGTTGTGACTTACTTGTTCACTGGGTATACTCATCTTTACGTAATTTGCGCAATACCGACAAGGCTTCCTCTTCAGGCAGTGATTGAAGCATTGGGTCAAAGGTTAGTGCTCTGAAACCATGGCATGGTTACATAATGCGCCTGAATCCGTTCCAACGCAGTGTCAAACTATATAATGTAGAATTAATTATTTGCAGCGATCGGCATCGAGACCAGAAAGCAACTTTACTTTACCGGCAGTTATTCCTCAACAATGAACAGTACAATCGAGTAGCTGGTTCTTTCGTGATACCAATATGCGAACTCATCAACATTGGCTT